>JABUQX010032593.1:5000-10000 GCA_015478945.1 Trachelipus rathkii
TTTTTCAAACTTTATTTTTATAAGTTTTATTTTACATTTATACTTTGTTTTATTTTTATTTTTATTTTTTTATTTTTTTTTTTATTTTTAATTTTATTTTTTAATTATTTTATAATTTTAATTTTTTTATTTTATTTTTTTTTTTTTATATTTTTATTTTTTACATTTATTCTTTTGTGTTTAATTTTTTTTTTTTTTTTAATTTTTTTTTATTTTTATTTTTTTTTTTTAATTTTATTTTATTTTTTATTTAAATTTATTTTTTTAACTTTATTTTTTTATAAGTTTTAATTTTTTTATTTTAATTATTTATAATTTTAATTTTTTTTTAATTTTTATTTGTTTTATTTATTTTTGTTTTATTTGCTTTAAAAATTTGTTTTTAATCTTAATACACATATATGCTCTTTCATGTTTAAAACGGTAAAAATTTACGTTTTTACATAACTCTAAAGCAAGTAAATCAGTAAAATCAAATTCAAACCCTCCCCACCTCCATCCATGAATCCCATTGATATATTGATTCTATTGATCATTGATCCAATCTGATCTAATTGATCTATTGACCTAAACTTGATCTAATTGATTCAAGTCATATTTTGTATTAACATAACACAAAAACATTTATTTCTTTTGTTTTATTTGCTTTAAACATTTTGTTTTTTACTAAAATTTTAAGCTTTTCCATGTTTATAACGTAAAAAAATTTGCAATTTTACAACCCTAAACCAGTAAATCAGTAAATCAAACTACCCACATCATCCCACCCATCCATAATCTATTGATCTATTGATCTATTGATCTATTGATTCAAGTCATATTTTGTATAACATAACAAAAATAAGTTCTTTGAAAAAAATTTCATAGTAAAATTATTTAACATAACCTAACAAAATTTATCATAACCAAACAAACACCTAAACACATAAACACCTACACACACACACACACACACACACACACACACATACACACCGAAATAAACGCTAACATTCGCTAAGTTTCCATCCCTTAACAAACAGTAAATAACTAAACATTACCATACAAACGTAACCTATTCATGCCTTGTCAAGCTGTCACTATTGTAATGAACAAAGAATAAATGACACACACACAACACGAAAATAAACTGCTACATTATCAAAGTTTCCATACTTTTAACAACAAGTAAAAGTACTAACATTAACATACAAAAACGCAAACTATTCACGACTTTTCAAGCATAATCTCCGAAAACATACCAAACTAAAGAATAAAGTGCCAACAAACGCACACGACGCCAACACACATTACGCACACACCGAATAAACTGCTAACTTAGCAAAGTTCCATACTTAAACATCAGTAAGTACTAACATTTACATAAAAACGTAACCTATTCCACTTTTTTAAAGCAATATCGTAACATATCAATGTTAAAATTTTTACATTAAACATAGTAAAAATTTAACAAAGATTTATCGTATCCTAACCTACTATTGTAATGAACTACGAATAAATGCCACACAACAACCATCACACACACATATATATATAATATATATATTATATATATTAGTATATATATATATATATATAATATATATAATATATATATATATATATATATATATATATATATATATATACGACAAAGATAATCCGTTTTCTTTCTATTTTAAAAATCTCGTTTTTCTTTTTATAAACGTCATCTAAAATATATTGTTTGCTATTTAGTATTTGTAAGTTTTATTTTACATTTATATCTTTTGCGTTTAATTTTTTTTCAATTTAATTTTTAATTTATTTTTAAATTTTTATTTTTTTTTTATTTTATTTTTTATTTATTTGCTTTAAACATTTTTGTTTTTAACACTAATTTTTTTATGCTTTTCATGTTTATAACGTAATAAATTTGCACTTTTACACAACCCTAAAGCAGTAAATCAGTAAATCAGTAATCAAAACTACCCTCCCCCTCCTCTTCAGCCCACCTCCCCCATCCCTGATGAATCAATATAGATAAAATGGCATCACCAGCCCTACATTTTTATTATGATGCTGGATAAACATACCATAAAATCGAGTGCTGCATGAAATCAATTGCCGAATAATATGCTAACGTAACAAAGTTTTTCCATTAAAAAGCTAACATAGCATCACTGAACTAAAAATATATGTACAACGACATACTAAAGCACCTTAAGCAACGAGTAACTGCCACATTAACAAAGTTTTCCACACTTAAATAACAGTAAAGTAACTAACACAGCATACAAAACGTAACCCTATTCCAACTTTTTTCAAGCATATCTTTAACATATCAATTGTAATTTTACATTAACAAAGTAATATTTAACAAAATATTTATCATATCTTAGCATAACTATTGAAATGAACTAACACACACACACACACAACACACATACACACACATAAACAACGCAAACAACCAGCACACCAGGAATTATGCTAACGTAAAACAAAGTTTCACACATTAAAAATAAAGCTATCATAGCAATCCACTGAACTAAAAATATAATGTACAGCGACAAATCTAACATACCTTAAGCACGAATAAACAGCTTAACATTAAACAAATTTCCATTAACTTAACGCAGTAAAGTAAACTAACATAGCAATACAAAAACGTAACCTATTCACACTTTGCTAAGCATATCTTTAACATATCAATGTTAATTTTACATTAACATAGTAAATATTTAACAAAGATTTAATGGAATCCTAACCTAACTATTGTAATGAACTAAAAATAAATACCACACAACACACACCACACACACACACACACACACACACACCACACAAAACACACACACACGAATATATGCTAACGTAACAAATGTTTTACATTAATAAAGCTAACAATAGCAACACCTGACTAAGAATATAATATACGACAAATTTAACATACCTTAAAGCCACAAATAAACTGCTAACATTAACAAGTTCATACTTAACACAGTAAAGTAACTAACATAGCATACAAAACGTAACCTATTCAACACTTTCTCAAACATATCTCTAACATATCAATAGCTATTTTTACATTAACAATGGTAATATTTAGCAAAAATTTATCATAACTCTGTCTAATTATCATACTGACCAATGAATATATGCTAACGTAACAAAGTTTTTCACATTAACATAGTAATTTTTAACAAAAATTCATCATAACCTTACCTAACAAAGTTTTTAACCAAACATAATTGCAGTAGTGATTGGTATTATAAAACATTAAGCAATAGTAACACCTAACACTTTCAGGAGGTAACCTGAAATATTTTAGCCTTACTGTATTTTAGGCCCCGCCTCCTTTCAGAAAATATATATTCAAAACTGGTATATTTGCCAACAGCGCATCATACAGATGCGATTTGGTAGCACTGTAAGCACTGTAAGCACTACTTGGAGATCACCCCAGAGAGATGCATGAAGACCCATCTTCGGGTACCCCGAAGGGGGGTGTAAGCGGTTACATATGGGCACAGCCTTTTGGGCTGTACCCTTATGTAACCGCTTACACTCACCCTCCTTCGGGGTACCCGGAGATGGGTCTTCATTTAAAACCTTCAGGAACCAAAAAGCCCGCTCTGGGGGCTCCCCCCCCTTTAGGGGACTAAACCTCCAAAAACGGTCTTCCAGACCTTAAATTTGGTCTCACCGACCTTAAAAGGCCTGACCATGACACGTCAAGCTTGAAAAAACAAATGTTGCAAAATGTTGCTTTGCAACATTTGCAACATCCGGTTGCAACTTCCGGCTGCCATTCTGGCTGCCAGTTTACCACCCTATACTACTTCCCTGTTCAATCGAGAGCGAGCGTATTTTTAGTGTAGGTGGGAATGTAAACACCCCAAAAAGGAACAGGCTCTAGCCAGAAAGTAGTGAAAGTTTAATGTTTTTGCATCACAATTTGAGAATTTTTGAATTTGAGTATTGACTGATATCTATCTTTATCTTAAAGAAATATATTATTATTATGTCATGTTTGAATAATAGGTTTTTTTTTATTTTGTCTTTTCAGCTGGATTAATTGAGGTCTCTTCTTCATTATTTTTTATTCTTTATATTGTAGCTAGTTAAAGAATCTTCTTGTAAATTGTAATCATGTTAAAACATAAAAGCTAGTAGCTAAACTTTGTTAATACTTACTGGAAAATGGAAATGGAATATTTTTTAAATAAACATAAACATAAAAAAGTTAGTAATATTATATTTGCCTTTATATTCCTTTAAAGATACCATTTAATTTATAAACCATAAATATACTTGGGCTACAACAAAAATGAAATAAATGACTAAGTATTGGTTGTACAGGGAATGCAATCCTGAGTTGCCTAGCAGTACACAAATGTTTTATCTTATTACTGTGTATTTATTATATTAATTAAAGTATCGGTATCGGCACCTAAAAAAAAAGAGCATCATATCGGCCTCTTTTTTGTTATTGGTACATCTCATATATAATATATATATATATATATATATATATATATATATAATATATATAATATATATATATATATATATATATATATATATATATATATAATATATATATATATATATATATATATATATATTTTATATAATATATAATATATATTAATGTGGGAACTTTTTTTTTTTTTTTTTTTTTCCTTCATCTTGATGGGGAGAAAAAATATATAAAAAAATCGATTGTCGAAAAAAATATCTAATTTTTCCATACGGTCTTAATCTATACAATCACCATCTACCATATTTGGTTGTAATTAACGACGCTCTATAAAGTTTTCCAAGTTTATCGTTTCTTTTCAAAGATGTTTAAATAAACTTGAATTTATTGGAGAATTTTAGGACCACATTTATAGACGATACTTCAAATAACTTTATCGAAAGCAACACTTGAGAAGCATTCTGTAACAGACATTCATATTTATAAATCTTTCTTCACTTCTCTAACTTAAGAGACCCTTAACGGATATGAACTCTTGGCGAAAACTCGCATTCAG
>JABUQX010032593.1:15000-28117 GCA_015478945.1 Trachelipus rathkii
TATTAATTTTATTTTAATATTTTTTGGTTTGAAATTTTATCATTATATTGCTGTAAGCCTTGAAAATGGGAAGAAGTATTCTTAACCGAAACTAGTCGCAGATATAGCTTAGTCGGCTAATAATATTTAAAATGTTAAATTTTGTTTTGGTAAATACTTGCTATTTATATATATATATATATATATATATATATATTAATATAATAATATATAATATATATATATATATATATATATATATATATATATATATATATATATATATATATATATATATATATGTATGGTGTGTTGTGTTAGTGTGTGTGTAACGCAGATTTGAAGCTTATGGGTTATATCAACCACGGATAAAAAGTTACTGTGCGATTATAAAAATAAATAAAATACAAGTCTACAACAGTTGGTAATTTAAAAAATTTGGTCATGAAGGGTGAGTAAAAATAAAAATACCTATTTGAAAAACGTAAAGTAATTTTAAGTAATATTTATGGTGTTGACTAGTACTGAGTCCCTGAGTGGTAACTATTATTAAATCTAAACTAAGCATTAGACGCCTTGGATTTTTAGTGAATTTAGCAATTACATTTGCTTCCAATTCGTTCATTTTTTTCACTTCACCTAATTTTTATGAATACTCCATCCTACATAGTCATTATGCCTGTCTTTGTCATGTTTTTCTTAGCCAAGTCCTTACTCTTCGCAGAGTGCTGAAAGAACCTTCCAATGCATAAACTGACTTGAAAACACGGTAGCACCATTGCAGTTAATAGACAGGGGTTTCTGATTTGAGGAAAAAAGGGTTCGGCTTCTTTAATAACCTCAGCAAGATGGAAGTTTTTCAACTTTTTGCTATATCCATTTTTTTATTCAGGCCACAAGGTATACCATACAGTCAGTTTCGTATGAATTTTATTGACATTCAAAATCAATAAAACTCTGACAAATATTTTACTTTCTCACGCAAACTGCAACTGGGAGCAAACCTACATAAGATAACGGATGGCAATGAAAAAGTAAAATGCTGGCACGGTTAATTTTCTGAAAATCTAGTCTCGAAAGAGGATGAAAGTGAGTCAAGATACGGCACAAGTACAGAACGTTTCAAATTAATTCAGAGCAGAAAAAGTTTCAGGGCGAATGATTTGCTTTAATGTTGTTGAGAATTGTACTTTTGCTAGGTGGTGCGAGTTCTACTAAGAACCAGCAGTAATAACACTGGCGATAAGAGCAAGACCAACAATTAATTGATCGCAGTTTTTTTGGCATTGGTCTTTGAACCAACCTTCAAAATCTTTGGATCATGATCAGAGTATTGTTTAAGGTAAAATTTTTTGTTTGAAATACTGTTAACCACTGGTTCAACTAAGCAAAATATTTTGTTATTACGGAAGAGGTAATAATAAATTGGGTCTTGTTGCCGAACAGAATAATAGGAAAGCGTTTTCTTGTTTGATTGTTGCCTTCAACATTTTTATCAATAAATTTGTATGGAAAATAGCAATACTATGATATTTTTTTGGTCCAACCGGTTTCACAAAGTTTAGGCAAGTTGGGAATGTATTTTTCTTTTTTAGGTTGGAGTCTCTGAAAAAGTTTGTTTTTTATTCTGCAAATTAGTATTTTAAATTTCCGGAATAATGTTTAGGTCATAATGACAAAATTAAGCCGATGGCTTACACAGTGAAAATATAATCTTTTTTTTTATATCTTTTCCCGCAGTTTCTTTTTGAACCCTATGTTCTATCCTGCAATCGCGGCGCATTGTGTCGTACCCCTGACCAACGCATAGACTCGGCTTCTAATCTTTTCTAAAAACAAATCAATCGTTTTGGCAATGGTTCAAGAACTTCAAACCCCAGAAATTCTTCTCGAACAGTCATTTTTTCAAGATCGAAAAACCTTAATGCTATAGAAAATTGTTCGTTGCCTGACAAATCCGCAGTTTCATCTGCCAATATGGAGAAGATACAAAAAAATTTTTGCAACTGCGACAATCATGTTTTTTTTTATGATAATTCCACACAAATTGATCAGTTCATTTTAAATCATCGAGACGTCCAGACGGCATTGTTCTGTCCTTGAATATGTTCTTTCAATTCCACATCACCAACATTCTTTTCGCAACTTAAATCAGGTCCTTCAAAAAATTCCCTCATGCAAGGTCCTTTTCAACTTAAAGTAAGTCATGGTCCGCAAAAAAAATTATGGTTCTTTCAAATTGCTGTAATATTCTTTTATTATTTTCCTGTAAACAATTATTTTTTTGATGTTTTGTCTGCCACGCTGAATAATCAACGAGTACGCTTTCGTGATGATTTTAACAGCTATGGCAGCCGCAAATGCTATCGCATACTGAGAGTTTTAGCGGAGAATAATGACAGAAGAAGCCAGCAGTATAAAAGCACAAAGCTGTTGACTTAAGCCAATATGAAAAAGGAAAACACATTAAAACTTTAAGAAAAAAAAATAAATATAATACGTTTATAATACGTTTATTAATTAGTAATTACTTACTTCATTATCTATCGATTAATGTATTTTTTTCAGTTTTTCTGCTAATAAACCCTTAAAACGTCGTCTGCAAAACATATAAGGTTTAATAATTTTTTTTGGCCAAGATTTAGGGGGGGCAAGTGCTCCTGCCCCCCTGCCTACGCCCATAATATATATATATATATATATATATATATATATATATAATTTTTGTATATATTGTATAATATATATATATATATATATATATATATTATATATAATATATATATAATAAACATCCCTAGGCCATTACTTACCGTAACTGTGTTTCCGAACCCAAGCAGGCGTGTTACTACCACAATGACCACGAGAGCTAAAGGAGATCTACCGTTTAACTTCTGATAGATTTTCATCTTCCCAGATGAATAAGTAACGTCAATCTTGACAGTGAACCTTTGGCAGACCTCCCCGCTCACACTCGGGTCAGGGGTCAAACAAGGTTTTGCTTAGTCGAAAGTTTAATTCGGGACTCACATTGTATGCATGATATTAGTGCTAAGTAAAAACGCACTTTTATATGTATATATAATCATCCCTAGGCTTTCTTACCTAACTGGGTTTCGAACCCACACCCTCGCTGTTGGTAAAGCAGGCGTGTTACCACCTGACCACGATGAGCTAAAAGGAGATCTACCGTTTACTTCTGAAAGATTTTCATCTTCCCAGAAGAATAAGGTACGTCAGTCTGACAGTGAACCTTTGGCAGACCTCCCCGCTCACACTCGGGTCAGGGGTCACACAGGGTTTTGATTAGGCGAAAGTATAATTCGGGACTCACATTGTATGCATGATATTAGTGCTAAGTAAAAACGCACTTTTATATGTATATATAATCATCCCTAGGCTTTCTTACCTAACTGGGTTTCGAACCCACACCCTCGCTGTTGGTAAAGCAGGCGTGTTTAGGTGGTAAGAAGAAATCTTTCAGAATCGTATACAGAGATAGTCCGAGATGGAGTCTGAGTCAGAGGAGTCGGAGTGGTGCCGGCCCCGGTGCTGAGTCGGTGCGGTCCGAGTTATAAATATTCGTTAGTCCCATATTAGTGTCAAAATATTTGTTTATAAGTCGTAGAACTCGCATATGAGAGTTGTAAGTTCGTAAAGGGTATCTGAAGAAAATGCAGGGAACGCCAGAAAATAGAAGAAGAGGAGGAAGGAGGAATGAAGGACGGAGGAGTCTGACAGAGGAGCACATAGTTGTGTACCAAGCGCCGGTGCTGGAGCCGGTGTGGTGTCTAGATTTAGTAAACATTCGTTTAGCCCCATATTGGTATCAATGTATACGTTTAAGGTTACCATATTTTCTGAAGAAAAATCGGACACACATCAATATAATATAATATATATATACTATATATATATATCTATTTATAATATATAGTATATATTTATATATATATATATATATATATATATATATATATATATATATATATATATATATTATATATATATATATATATAAGTACCTATATATATATACATATAATATATACATATATATATATTTTACATTTAGTTGACTTTTCATTGTGGTGCTTTTTTGTATTTTTCGGAAGAATGAATTTTCCTTATTAGTTCTGCTCCTCCAAAGATCATTTTATAAAAATCACAACAGGTTTAATCATAGTGTAATTTTGGTAATTAAAAGCGCCTTCAAAGTATTTACAGAGAGTTATGTTTTATCGCTAGTCCACAAGCTGTTCATTAAAGAAAACACTCTTTCCGTAGCGGCATTTGTTCCGGGCAAGCAGAGAAGAAATTCCACCAGTTTAAGAATGTTAGAATAAGGTCAATTATTCTCAATAAAATAAGTAAAAATTTCAACCCAACATTCGACTGGAGGCATTCCTCTTGATCTCCAGGTGGACAAAACTTCTGGTCGCAAATACTGTTTAACATAGACGAACTCATCGTATAAAGCAGTCTCATCAACTGAGAATTGTGGCATAAGTTCAAGAATAAAACATTGGGTATTTTGTATTTCCTCCCAGCAGGGCATTTTCTGCAAGGTAATCCAGGTAAAATTTTTCAAATTATCAATAGGTTTGATCCATTTATTCAAATACTTAATTTCAGTTTTATAAAAAGTATACACATATTGTCTAAATTTTGCTACTTCTGATCCAAGTCCCTCTTTCTCCAATTTTTTAAGTATTGATGATGCGGCTGTCGTAATAAGTAGTACGGAAGGGATATTGCATGCCCAAATTGGGTTTTTATCATAAAATCGGGACGAAATCGGGACTTTACCTTTTTGGGCAACCTGAATTTTTTACCTTAACTTTTTTTTGGGGACTTGACCTTTTTTGAGCACCCTATTTTTTGAGAACCCGGATTTTTTGAGAACCCGGATTTTTTGAGAACCCGGATTTTTTGAGAACCCGGATTTTTTGAGAACCCAAGATTTTTTGAGAACCCAAATTTTTTGAGAACCCAAATTTTTTTGAGAACCCAATTTTTTTGAGAACCCAAATTTTTTTGAGAACCCAAATTTTTTGGCAACCCTAATTTTTTGGTAATCCTAATTTTTTGGCAACCTTAATTTTTTGGCAACCCTAATTTTTACGGCAACCCTGATTTTTGGCAACCCTTCGAAAAAGGGTTGCGCCAAACGGTTGCGTCAGCAACCGTTGTACGTACCCCACCCTAATTTTTTCGACCAACCCTTTGGTCATCCATGGGTCAATTTTTGCCCACGGTAATTTTTTGATCTTCCTTTAGGGACTTAGCCCCTTTTTTGACGTCTTAACCTTGTTTGACCCTGATATTCAGGCCTCGACCTTGCCAGATACCATGGGTCAATTTTGGCCCACGCTAATTTTTTGACCACTCGTGGCCCACCCGTCACATATTTCGTTCCTAACTGAACGCATGTATGGATCTATCCTAACTTGAACACCTACACACACACACACACACACACACACACACACACACACACACACACTTACACTTATACCCTACATTTCACCTAATGACAACTTACAACTCACCTTAGATAACTTGCACTTCAATTTACACTTATACACACGTACAAACACACGACCAATCCTTTGGTCTTCATGGGTCAATTTTGACCACCCTAATTTTGGCCCCCCTTTAAGGGGCTTAGCCCTAATTTTTTGATGCTTTACCTTTTTGTCCTTGACCTTTTCTCCAAAGCTTGACAGATACATGGGTCAATTTTGACCCACGGTAATTTTTTGTCCTTCCTTTAGGGGCTTTGCCCTTTTTTTGATGTCTTAACCTTGTTTGACCATGATATTCTCGGCCTTGACCTTGCCACATACCATGGGTCAATTTTGACCCACGTAACTTGATGGCTTTGATGGTTCCCAATCACAGTAAGAAGTATCTAGTGATGTTCTAATTAAGTGTTCTATGATTATTCTAGAGTGCCAGGTGAGTGCGAGGTGAGTGCCAAGTGAGTGCCAATGAGTGCCAATGGGTGCCAACAAGTGAGGGCCAATGAGTGCCAAGTGAGTGCCACATAGTGCCAACTGAGTGCCACTTTTTCAGCCTTTTCTAGCCTCCCTGAGCCCTAGAATCGCCCTAATATGGGTGTCTACACCCATGTTATAAGGTAATGAGAATCGATTGGTGTATTTACAAGTTGCTAGGATGCCTTCCTACTATGAGTTAGTATTTTTCTACCACTTATAGCCTATATATTATATATATATAATTATATATATATATATATATATATAATATATATATATATATATATATATATATAAATATATATATATAATATATATATATATACGCACCCCTGCCGAATTTTTTTTTAATTTAATAAATTTTTAAAATTGTATGTAAGAAGAAAAATCCAGAGGTCTGATATATAAACATTTTTATTTTACTAGTTTAAACTCACATATTTATTAACATTACATACCTTAAAGCAGTAAATCAAGTATATCAATAGATGTGTTACTAACACCTAAGGGATTAGATGCTTTTGTTTTACTGCTTGACTGCTTTAACTCATGTTTAACTGCTTTATAAATCACTGCTTTACTGCTTTACTCCACATACATTACATACCTTAAAGCAGTAAATCAGTAAAATCAATAGAGGTGTTACGCTAACACCTAAGGGATTAGTATGCTTTGTTTTACTGCTTTTACTGCTTTAACTTTCCTGTTTACCTGCTTATAACTTTCTGCTTTTACTGCTTTAAACGTCTGCTTTACTGCTTTACTTTTTCTGCTTTACTGCTTTACACTTTCTGCTTTAACTGCTTCATATATTTATGAACATTACATACCTTAAAGCAGTAAAATCAGTAAATCAATAGAGGTGTTACCTTAACACCTAAGGGATTAGTATGCTTTGTTTTACTAGCTTTCTGCTTAAACTTTCTACCTTTTACGGGCTTTAAATTTCTCTTTACTGCTTTAACTTTCTGCTTTACTGGCTTTAACTTTCTGCTTTACTGTTTTAACTCATATGTTTTAACTCTTAACTCATATATTTTATTAACATTAAAAAAAAAAACTACCTTTTTTAAAAAAAACCCAGTAAAACAGTAAATCAGTAAATCAATAGAGGTGGGACCTAACACCAAGGGGGGGATTAGTATGCTTTTGTTTTACTGCTTTACTGTTTTAACTCATGTTTTTATCTGCTTTACAACTCATGTTTTCTGTTTAACATCATATGTTTTACTGCTTGAACTCATATGTTTTACTGCTTTAACTCATATATTTTTAACATTAATGTTTTTAATTTGTTTTAATAACTTTTATTTATTTTAAAATTTCTTTTAGTATTATTTTTATTTATATTAATTATTTATTTTTATTTTTATTTAATTTATACTTAAGTGTTATTTACTTCATGCCTATTGTTATTATTAATTTAGAAGAACACACACACACACAAACACACACACACACACACACTTACACTTATACACACATTCACTATGACACTTATACACACATTCACTATGACACTTATACACACATTCACTATGACACTATTTACCATAGACACTTACATTTACACTAATACACAGTACCGGACACACTTACACTTACTACACACATTCACTATCGACACTATACATTTAACCCATAGACACTTACATTTACACTTACACACAAACACACACACACAGATTTACTTACATCACACACAGATTTACTTACACACCGCAGATTTACTTACACTATCCACAATCCTAACTTGAACACCTACACCAGATTTACTTACACTCACACAACAGATTTACTTACACACACAGATTTTACTTACACACAACAGATTTACTACACTCACACACAGATTTACTTTACACACACTCACACACACCACCAACACGCACAACTCACTTAAGACATATAACGTATAATTATTAAAACATTTTATGTTTTAATTAAGCCACGACATTTTAATTCCATCAAATATAACTAACAATCTATTTCAAAGTTTCTTAAACTTCTATAATATAAATCATTCATTATCTTTGAAACAAAGAATTTATTATTAACTGTTAATCTTTTGTTTATAAATTTTATACTATCAAGTTTTTAAAAAATAACTTTTACTAAAATTTATGAAAAATTTTATTAAAAACATATATTTACGTACACCTTAAAGCAATAAATCAAAAAATCAGTAAGGCAAGCCCTAGCACCCCTCTTCACCAAGCTATGCCACGTTTGTTCTATTGACTTACTGTTTACATCATCTTTAGCCATGTAATCAGTATAAAATAACAAATTAAGTTCTTCTCTGCTAACAAACATGTATTTTGTTAAAATGCTCTTTCTAAGCCTTAATTTAAAAATAACAATTATTCACTTACATTTAAATTATTCGCTCGATGTTAACTAAAAATATTCAAAGTTTTTTTTAAAAATATATAGGCATTTTCTTATTATTATTATTATTATCTATGTACATTTGACAATCCATCCACCGAGAAAACACAACACCCGCACTCCTTACAGGATACGAAACTGACCTCTCTCTGTTAAAAATGTATTGAAATAACTACTTTAGGTCTAAATTTAGGAAAAACCTTTTTGTAGCCCGGGGCGATTTATGCCTAATCCAGGTCAAAAATATATTTCAAACTGACCTTTTTCTGTAAAATGTGGTGCAATAACTACGTTAGGCCTAATTTGGCCTAAATTTAGGATATAGCTTTTTTTTGTATCCCATGCTGATTTAAAGCCTAATACCAGGTCAAAAGGTAATCAGTATAGACAAGAATCATTGTTATTATATTAATCTTATAACTATCAAGTTTTTAAAATAACTTTTTACTAAAATTTTATGAAATTTTATAAAAACATATATTTACGTAACTTTAAGGCATAAATCAGTAAACTCAGTAAAATAGGCCCTAGCACCTCCCCCCTCTACAACAAGCTATGTCACGTTTTGTTCTATTGACTTACTGATTTACATCATCTTTAGCCATGGAATAAGTATATAAATAACAAAATAAGTTCTTCTCTGCTAAACATAACATGTATTTATTAAAGTCATTCTAAGTTTTTATTTAAAAATAACAATTATTCACTTACATTTATATTATTTCACTCGATGTTAACTAAAAATATTTCAAAGTTTTTAATATAATTTCGGGTTTTATTTTCTTAATTATTATTATAATTATATGATGTACATTGACAATCCATCCGAGAAAACACAACAACCCACACTCCTTACAGATACGAACTGACTCTCTCTATTTGTAAAATGTGTTGTAGGCTAATCCTTTTTGTACCGAGGCGATTTAAGGCTAATTCCAGGTCAAAATATAATTCAACTGGCCTTTTTCTGTAAAATGTGGTGCAATAACTACGTAGGCCTAAATTTAGGATTAAATTTAGGATAATCTTTTTTGTATCCGGGCTATTTAATCCTTACCAGGTCAAAGTTAATTCCAGTATAACAAGACATCATTGTTATTATTATTTTTATAAATTATATTTCAAACTGGAAACATGCTGAATCGGTAAGATCCTTTAAAAGCAGGTAAGAAGGAAATGTTTCCTTACTTGTGATTGGTCGGAGTAGTTTTCCCCTAGCTCATAAGCTAACCACCAGGGCTCAGCATGAGCCCCACCCGCAAAGGCAGCCAACCCCGCACCCGCTGGTGCGTCCCGCCGCGTCCCCGCCCGCCGCGTGCGCCCGCAGGCGCAATATTTCCGCGTTCCCAATCGCCCGCCACGTGCGCCCGCAGCGCCATTTTTCCCGTTCCGCACCCGCCGCGGTGCGGCCCCGCAGGCGCAATATTTCCGCGTACTCGCACGCACACATACACACACACACACACACTCACTTACACATATAACGTATAATTTATTAAAACATTTTATTTTTATTTTATTATTAATACTTAGTGTTATTTACTTCATGCCTATTGTTATTTATTTATTTAGAATGCAACACACAGCATACACACACACACACACACCACTCAGCATACACTTACACATTAACGTATAATTATTAAAAACTTTTATTTTATTTTATTATTATACTTAGATGTTATTTACTTCATGCCTATTGTATTATTAATTTAGAACACCACACACACACCACTCACAACACACATCACACCACACACACACAACACACACACACACACACAACCACACACACTATGACACCTTACACTTACGCACCCACCCACTCGATATTTTTGATGCCTCAAACTTTGATAGCCTCAGCTTTTGTGCCTCAACTTTGGATGCCTCAGTTTTGAATGCCAGTCAACTTTGAGCCTCAAGCTTTGATGCCTCAACTTTGATGCTCAACTTTTATTGCCTCAGCTTTGATGCCTCAACTTTAATAACTTAGCTTTGGTACCTCACTTTGTGGTTCATCTTGATGACTCATCTTTGATGGCATCATCTTTGATACCACGTATATTGATGATTCATCTTATAAGCAGTTACAGTTACCATAGACACTTACACTTACACTTATAACACACAATAACACTATATCTCTTATTCATCACAATACGCACATACATCTATAGACACTTACGCTCACCATAGACACTTACACCACACACACACTCACACACAATATATATATTATATATATATATAATATAATATTATATATATTATATATATATACATAATATATATATATTATATATTATATATAATATATATATATATATATATATATATATATATAATATATATATATATAATATATATATATATATAATATTTCATTCGCGAAAGGGAATATTGCGGCACTGTTCCCGGCGGGCGGGACGCGGAATATGGCCGCCTGCGGGCGCACGCGGCGTGCGGGAACGCGGGAAATATTGGGCCTGCGGGCGCACGCGGCGGGTGGGGAATATTGCGCCACGCACCAGCGGGTGCGGGTTTGGCTGCCTTTGCGGGTGGGGCTCATGCTGAGCCCGGGGTTTAGGCTTTATAGCTAGGGGAACACTCCGACCAATCACAAGTAGCGAAAACATTTCCTTCTTACCTGCTTTAAGGATCTTACCGATCCAGCTGTTTCAGTTTGAACATATATTTATAAAATATAAAAACAATGATTCTTGTCTATAATGGAGATTTACCTTTTGACCTGGTATTAGGGATTAAATTAGACCGTCTACAAAAAGGTTATTCCTAAATTTAGGCCTAAATTTAGGCCTAACGTCGTTATTGCACCACATTTTACAGAAAAAGGTCAGTTTGAAATATATTTTGACCTGGAAATAGGCTTAAATCGCCCCGGGATACAAAAAGGATTATCCTACAACACATTTTACAGAGAGAGGTCAGTTTCGTTTCTGTAAGGAGTGCGGGTTGTCGTGTTTTCTCGTGATGGATGTCAATGTACATATATAGATAATAATAATAAAATAATAATATAAAGAAACCAAAATTATTTAAAAAACTTTGAAAATATTTTTAGTTAACATTGATGAATAATATAAATGTAAGTGAATAATTGTTTATTTTTAAATAAAAACTTAGAATGACTTAATAAAATACATGTAATGTTAGCAGAGAAAACTTAATTTGTTGTTAATTTTTAATACTTATTACATGGGCTAAAGTGATGTAAAAGCAGTAACGTCAATACGAACAAAACGTGACATAGGCTTGATGTAGAGGGGTGCTAGGGGCTGATCTACTGATTTACTGATTTCCTGCCTTAAGTTACGTAAATATATGTTTTTTTAATAAAATTTCATAAAAATTTTAGTAAAGTTTTTTAAAAAAAATTCTGATATTTAAAAATAATATAATTAATAATGATTCTTGTCTATACTGGAATTTCCTTTTGACCTGGTATTAGGCTTAATTCAGCATGGGATACAAAAGGCTTATCCTAAATTTAGGTCTCTAAATTTAGGCCGCTAACGTAGTTATTGCACCCATTTTTTTTACAGAAAAAGGTCATTTTGAAATAATATTTTGACCTGGAATTAGGCCTAAAACGCCCCCGGGCCTGACAAAAAGGATTATCCTAATTTAGCCGCTAAAGTAGTTATTTCAATATACATTCTTTACAGAGAGAGGTTCAGTTTCCGTATCTGTAAGAGTCGGGTTGTGTGTTTTTCCATCGTGGTGGATTGTCAATGTACAAAGATAATTAATAAAAATAATAAAGAAAATCCGAAATTATTTAAAAAAACTTGAAATATTTTTAGTTAACATCGAGCGAATAATATAAAATGTAAGTGAATATTGTTATTTTTAATAAGAACTTAGAAAAGATTTTAACAAAATACAT
Organism: Trachelipus rathkii; assembly: GCA_015478945.1. Lineage (NCBI taxonomy): Eukaryota > Metazoa > Arthropoda > Malacostraca > Isopoda > Trachelipodidae > Trachelipus > Trachelipus rathkii. The sequence continues at coordinate 27,280 of JABUQX010032593.1, forward strand.
GTTATGTTAGCAGAGAAAGAACTTTATTTTGTTATTTTTATACTTATTTTACATGGCAAAAGATGATGTAAAGCAGCAGTTAGTCAATAGAACAAAACGTGGCAAAGCTTGGTGTAGAGGGGTGCTAAGGGGCTGAACCTTAACTGATTTACTGATTTATTTGCTTTTAAGGTACGTAAAATATATTTTTTAATAAAATTTCATAAAATTTTATGTAAAAGTTAAATTTACAACTTGATAGTTATAAAATTTATAACAAAAAGTATTAACAGTTAATAATAAATTCTTTGTTCAAGATAATGATTGTTTATTATAGAAGTTTAAGAAAACTTTTGACAATAATTTTTTAGTTATATTTTTAAGTGAGTAAATATAAATGTACGTGCTAATTAAAAAACCATAAAATGTTTAAATAAATTATACGTTATATGTGTAAGTTGGAGTGTGCGTGTGTGTGTGTGTGTGTAAGTAACACTGTGTGTGTGGTGTAAGTAAATCTGTGTGTGAGTAAATCTGTGTGTGTGAGTGTAAGTAAAATCTGTGTGTGAGGTGTAATAAATCTGTGTGAGTGTAAAGCCGTTGTGTGTGGTGTAAGTAAATCTGTGTTGAGTGGTAAGTAAGATTCTGTGTGTGTGTGTGTGTGTAATGTAAATGTAAGTGTCTATGGGTATAGTAAGTGTCATAGTGAATGTGGTAAAGTGTAAGTGTGTACGCCGTGGTGTAAAGTGTAAATGTAAGTTGCTATGGTAAATGTAAGTGTCCCATAGTAATGGTTGTAAAGTGTCATGTGAATGTGTGTATAATGTCTAGTGAAGTGTGTGTATAGTAAGTGTGTGTG
>JABUQX010032594.1:0-12500 GCA_015478945.1 Trachelipus rathkii
AAAGAGATTTCACCCTTAGCTGTAAATTCCATTTCACAGTAGCATCTCAGACTGCGTACTTCCTTTTTTTCTTAACTCAGCCCTATAATTCTCCATTTGTATTATCTTCCCTCCTCCCCAATACATTCCATCCCACCTCTGCAAATCTTCCTCCTCACCCCCACTTCATTATAGTGGCCACTAAAATACTCCCCTCCCCCTCTTCCTCATCCTAATCCTCTCTCCTATCCACAGTCCAATCCTACCCTTAATCTCTCCCCCAGCCCGTCTCTTTCCTTTTTTTATTTATCTTCTTCCAATAACATCCTTATTCTCCTGATTCAAAAATTTTCCGTCCACTTTCTTTACACGCACTTGTGTTTCTCTCTTTTGCTCTTCTCTTCGCCCTCTCCACCGCTTTTGCTTCCACTCTAAACCTTCTATATTCCTCCAGCTTTCCTCTCTCCTACTTCCTAACCATTTCACATAAGCCTTCTTTTTCCTTTTCACCACCTCCTTCACGTCCTCACTCCACATTCGTCCTTTCTTCTGCTTGCAACCCCCTTTCTAACTCATCATATCCTTTAGCCTTTCACATCTGTTCCTTATAATCTCGTCCATCCTCCTCCACCTCCCCATTCCGTCCTCTCACAGCGTCTCTTCCACCTGTCCTCATACCTCTCTAAACTCCTCTTACACACTGTCTCCCTCCCAATTTGTTCGACTTTTACTCCAACATTTACTGGTCGGTCTTCTTATTGTGCTTTGGTTCCCTTCGCTTTAATGTTCAACCTCTCCTCCACCCTTAACTCTTGCAACGTACCAAATAGTGATTCCGATATCGCCTCCCCGCTTCCGCTGAGAATTACATTTACTATCTAGTAGATCTATCTTATCCTTGCCCATTTACATTCACACATAATCAGTAACCGTTTGTGGGCGCGGCCGTCCGGTTTCTTCACTCTTCTCATGTTATAGCTGGTATGATTTTCACTTTATTTTTTGAACTCACGTGTACCTCTCACTATATTTTCTTTTGTCAACACTCACAACCTCTAAAGACTTTCTCGCATTAAATTCTCTCTCCTATCCCAAATGGTCCTATTGAGGTTCTTTCCAGCTCCTCTTCCCTACCGGCATTCGGTCCTGCATTTAAATCGCCCAATGATGACAAATTTTTATCGTTAACAGACCCAAATGACTTTCCAGCACTCATTCAAGACTCATGATACTCAAAATCTTTCTTCTCTCCTCTCCTCGCTCCATTCACTGGTGCAAATGCGTATATATATATTATATAGTTATATATATATACTATATATATATAATATTATATATTATATATATATATATATATATATAATTATATTATATATATATATATATTATATTGTATTATATATATTATATATATATATTATATATCTATATATTATATATAGTATATATATATATAATATATATAATATATATATATATATATTATATATAGTATATATATATTATATAAATATATATATATATATATAATATATACTGTATATATATTATATTTATAATATTATTATATATATATATATTATAATATGATATATATATAATATATTTATATTATATATATATAATATATATATATATTATACTATAATATTATATTATTATATAATATATATAATATAAACTACTACATTACTTAGTTACATGAACTTATATCTAATATCCATCTACTCATTGAATGATTAGTTCTTAAAAAATAAGAATAGGCATCTGCCAGGTTCCTCCTCATTTTTCTCTTTTGGTCTGATTTTATAAGTCGAAAAGCAGATAAAAGCAGTTCCAGTAATTGCTAGGAGGTAGATGTCAGTAACTAGCTAATTTCAGCTACTTTGTATCACATGTCTTGATTACTAACTTACGAAGTTACGATAAAATTTTTCAAATCTTTCCCTTTCAGTGAGCAAAGAAATTTTATTTTAAAGTGTCAAGAATGATTGTGTATAAGGGATTTGGTGAGTGTATCTTAAAATTTAATACTTGAAACGGTTGACGCTTTCGACAAGCTCTTCAATATCTAGAACTTTTCATACTATATTCTTTGAACTTTCGAAGAATGACTTGAATAGGTATGTATCGAATAGTTGTAAATTTCATCAAGTTGCAATATGTTTTTAGATGTATCCTTTTCTTTTGAACTTCTGCAACCCTTTTAATACAGAATGGCCACATTTGGCAAAGTGAGAATTTAAGAGCTTTTCTTGTTGTTCTTATCAGTTTAGAGTTTTACCCTGTAGATTGGTATCAATATATTACAATCTACTAGTATAGATATATTGTTCAATTGTAGAGAAATTTTCTGCTTCGTAACCAATTGAGTCTTTATTTCCTCATACTAAATATTAGATGGTATAAGGTTGAAGGTTGAAATTTATTTAGAATATAAATCAAATTGAAACATAAGATGCTGGTTAATAAAAATCTTCGAAGTTTGCAATGCATTTTGTGTATGTGGAAGTAAGAAAGTCATCAATAAACTTGCATGAAGTGTTTGAAGTCATTCACAGAGTCACAATTTATAATTTGTCAGTTTAAAATTTTCCGACTCCAATCTATCTTGAAAGTTACCGACTCGACTCCGATTCCGACTGCGACCTCTTGAAAATTACCTGATCCGACTGCCGACTGCGATCCACCTCTTCAAATATTACCGACTCGACTCCGACTCCGACTCCGACTCCGACTTCCACCTCATTCAAAACTTACGACTCCCCGTCCGCGCTCGATCCGACTCGACTCCGCAACCTGGTGACGTCAACGCTGAAATATATTTGTAACAAACTGTTTTTTTTTAAAGTTCATTAGGTATTATTTTTAACACCTAGCCTATTATCTGAGTTCCGAAGCTTTAAAATAGGGCTTATAAGTCTAATGACACATAAAACAACAACACTATACTTGAATGTTATTTGTAATAATGATAATATATTACATCAGAAATTAAATAGAAACATGTTTGAAGACATGATTTTGTTGATATGTTTAAGTGTATAAATTTGTAAAACAGAGTAGCTTGCTATGATATTATTCTAATTTTTTATTTCTATTGAAGTTAAATCACTTAAATATCCAAATAACTTAAAAAATATATATATAAAAAAGCAAAAAATCAAAAAAAGCAAAAAATCATGATTTTTTTGAGCAAAAAATCAAGTGAAAAAATCAGTTGAAAAAATCAATTGATTTTTTCCGTGTCATCCCTGTTAAATCCTCTCCCTCCTCTTAAACCCTCTTGCAACCAATCTCGCTTTATACATAATTTCCCATTCAATTTTTCAGTAATCACCCATCTAAGAGATATCTTTTGTCTTTTACCAGTAACCTTCTTAAAAACATCATTCGCTTCCTAATTATCAATTTCCGTTAGCTTAGCACTCAAAACTCTTTCATCATCCCAATTGCATAACCTCACTTCCTCTTGATCCTCTATATTTTCAGTCTCCTTATATATAAAGTTAATTCAACATACATTCCACCCGCCACATTTTGTATATTATAAGTGCCACTCCATTCTTACTATTAGCTTTCTCTGTTCTATTTAGCACTTCCACATCCATGCATTCATCATTCTCTTTATTCTTGTATTGTATTCTTCTTCTTCTTCTTCTTCTTCTTCTACTTCTTCTTCTTAAATGAATGAGTCACAGGAGATTTTACTCTCCATCAGCGGGATTCGAACATTGGATACCGCGTTGCAGTGTTAATAATAACCGGATGCTCTAACCACTAGGCCATCCACGTCCCCCCCAAAAAAAAACGCTTCAAGCGTAGTTTTTAAAGCACCCGGTTTATAATTAATGGTTATAAGTTATTTTTCAAAGATAGAAACAATAATAGGGAAGGGGGAGGCGTTGTGATTTATATTAAAGAAATATATCATACACCACGTATGTAAAAAGGAGCTGACATTTATGAAATAGATATCATTGCGACCAAATATAAACATTGAATATAAATTTTGAATTTTTAACAATGGGCAATCCACCGTCCGTCCTCACAATCGGCAATAGATGCAGCTTTGTATATACCCGAATTAAGCAAAATTTCAGAAGGATATACAATAATTGTAGGTGAATCTTTAACTGCCCAATATTGACTATAATTTACTTGATGCAGACCCCGAAGGAAATAGATTACAAATTTTAGGAGATAATATTCCTAATTTCAAAATAATCCGATTGCCCCAACAAGGAGGAAACAATATTTTTCGACTACTAATAGTGACTGCATTGAACTTGTAAGAATTTTTGGTAGGTCTATAGAACGTATTGGTAACAAGTGAGTTATATAAACAGTGATTAAGTTTATCTATTATTTGAAAACAAAAAATGCAGATAGCAATTACTTGAAAATTCCTGATATTAGGAGCTCAAATTTTAATGGCTTTAAGACCAGTTTATCTATATATGATTGGGATGAAATATTAACAGGAAATGAAAATATAACTTGGGATACGTTTCTTCAAATATTTAAAGAAAGAGAAAAAAAGATTTTATTCCATATAAAATGAAACGAACTTTACCAAATTCCAAACCAAGATGGTGGAACAATGATATTAAAGATTCTTTAAGGAATAGAAATAGTTCTTTTAAACTTTGGAAGTCCTCTCCCTCAGTGGAAAATAATAATAATTACAAAGTTTGGTCTTAAACCAATAAAAACTAATTAGATACTGTAAAAGAAATTTTAAAATTAATATTTCCCGGGAGAGTAAAATTAATCCTAAAGGGTTTTACAGTTACGTCAACAACAAAAGTTCCATTAAGGAATCAATTGGACCATTACTGGACAATAACGCATGCTACGGATCAATTAGCTTAACTTCCATAGTTGGGAAAATTTTTGAAGTAATACTAACTAATAGATTAGTAGCACATCTTGAATATCATGGATAACTCAAGAATTATCAACACCGTTTTAGAAGAAATAGATCACGCTTAACAAATTTACTAGAATTTTTTAATGTTGTGATAACGATGTAGATAACTATAAATATTTTGGACGAGATGGATTTCTCGATGAAAATCTAGAAAAATTTGAAAGAATTATATTTAGTATAAACTCGGACGATGCTTTTCATAAGTTTTACAAGAAGGATTAGTACCTCATAATTTCAAACTTGGCAAATATAACTGCTCTCTTTTCAAAAAAAGGAGATCGTAAGCTCGAATAATTACAGACCATTAGCTTAACTTCTATAGTTGGCAATAATTTTTGAAGCAATACTAACTAATAAGTTAGTTGCACATCTTGAAGATCTTGGATTGCTCAAAAATTCCCAACACGGTTTTAGAAGAGAATAGATCATGCTTAACAATATTACTAGAATTCTTTAATGTGGCTTTATAATCGATGTAGAGAATCTATAAATTTTTGATGTTAATTTACACGATGTTTCAAAATAGCATTTGAATACCGTCCTCATCAAAGATTATTGGAAAGCTTAGACTCATGGGTATTCGAGGAAGACTCTTAAATTGGATTTAAAAATTGGTTATTGGCCCGACGACAACGAGTTGTTTTTAATGGTGAATGCTCAGATTGGTCGAATGTTATTAGTGGTGTACCCAAGGATCTGTTATGGATTCAATGCTGTTTATGATACATGTAAGTGGCAATGGATGATGCTATTTTAGGCATATTTCGAAATTTGCGGATTATACGAAACTTGGAAATCGCATAATATGCTGAGAACGCTATCATTACTCCAAAAGCGATTTGAACAAAGATTGTTAATTGGTGCAAAACATGGCAAATTGAAATTTATATACCGATAAATGTAAGGTTATACATTTTGGAAGTAGAAACAAGTGAATTACGATTCAAAATAGATGACTCATGTTATCATAGTTGTCATTGAGTTGAAGAGGATCTCAGAGAAATTAATTATAAAGGATTATAAAGTTGCGAGACAAATGTGCTGGAAGCTGTTAAGAAAAATGCAAATAAAGCTCTTAGCATTTATTGCCAGAAATCTTCGAATATAAATCTAAAAATGTAATAATGTAAACTTTATTTAAACATTATTTGACTTCATTGGAATACTCAGTCAGTTTTGAGTCCCATACCCAAAAAAGGACATAGAAAAAAATTGTAAAGCATTGAAAATTTGAAACTGAGGGTTCGCCCATGAATTTGAGAGGTAAGTCATACGACAAACGACTTGCGAATTAGATAACATTCTTTAGGAAACAAAGATAGATTGAGAGGAAATTAATTAAGTGCTTTCAAATACCTTAAATAAAATTTGAAAATTATCGATTACAGGCAATTCTTTAGATTATTATTTTATCGATATATCACAAGTATATGTGCTTTTTAATTTTAAAATCGTTATCAAATGCAAAAGAAATTTCTTCACTTAGATGTAATTGAGAATTGGAATAATCTTTCTTATGAAATAGTGAAGGGCGACAGCATCGAATCATCAAGAAAAAGTTAGATAACACTTTAAGGAAATTGGTGCTGTGAATTTAACCATACAGGAATCTTACTTTATTGAAAACGATAGTATTAGCGATAAGGTGAATCAAATGAACTATTTGAGAATATTTGATTAAATGTTAAAAGACATCTTAAAAGATTTAGGGCGCGAACTTATATGGTAACAAGTTTATGTTTACCCATAGTACGCATAATTTTACCGCAGAATGTTTTAAAACCGCTGTTTAGCGCTCTTAGTCGGTGGTCGCATTGATCACACTAACACTGAATAACTGTAATTAACAGCTTTGATGTTCACGCTTAGAGGGGTTATTTCTACGTTTTAGCGTGAGCATATGATAACTATTATCATAGATATTTTGTATAACAATTTTGATGTCCATCACTTAGAGGTATTTCTAATGTTCTTAAAGCTCGGACTATGACACACTATCGTCTCAAATTATAATACAGTTTTGATGTTCACTCACTTAGAGGGTTATTCTACATTCTAAGCTGTGACATCATCGATCACACTGCAATAATATTTTGTTATAACAGTTTTGGGGTTCACCGTGTAGAGGGTTAATTATAACCTAAGCCGGTGACCTCATTTTCCCTCAGACTAGCCTTGAGTGGATGTAAAGTCTTTGCTAGTCGTTCTGTTGTAGTTCTGTAGTTCTGTAATTCTTCTTCTTCTTTTTCTTTTTTTTTCTTTTTCTTATTCTTATTCTTATTCTTACTTTCTTCTTCTTCTTCTTATTCTTATTCTTCTTGTTATTCTTATTCTTATTCTTATTCTTATTCTTATTTCTTTTTCTATCTTAATCTTATTCATTATTCTTTACTCTATTTCACCCTTCTAGTTTCTTCTCTTCTCTTTTTTCTTCTTCTTTCTCTCTTTTTCCACTTTTTCTTCGCTTTTCTTCTTTTCTTCTTTCTTTTCTTCTTTTCCTTCTTCTTTTTCTCTTCTTCTTTCTCTTCTCTTCTTTTATCTCTTCTTCTTGCTTCTTCTTCTTCTTCTTCTTCTTCTTCATTATTTATTATTATTAAGCAATATCTCGAAATTTGCTGATATGACACGAGAATTGAAATTGCATAAATTGTTGAGGAAAGATCTCAATCATCCAGAGCGATTTTGGAACAAGGATTGTTAAATTGGGGTCATGCATAACGTGGCTAATAATAAACTAAAATCGATAAAAAATATTATCATTGTTGACTAAATTGCCGAAATAGGAACTCAATTACGAAATATTTACAAATATAGGATTATACTCAGTAATCAAACATTTTGCCTGTGAGGAAAAGGATATAATGGGATAATTTATTAATAAGGATTTAAAATTTGCGAAACAAATGGTGCTGAAGCTGTTAGGAAAAGCAAATAAACTCTAACAGCTTTCTTTGCAGAAACACAGAAACTACTCCGAATATAAAGTCTTAATATTAATAGTTTCTCTAACAAAACATTGGTTAACTATCTTGCAAATACGCAGTGCAGATCCTCAAAAAAGGACAATAGAAAAATTGAAAGAAATTCAAAGAAGGGCAAACCTAATTTAACTATGCCCAAATGAGAATAGTCATAAGATGCACGATACGTGAATAGAATAAATTCTTTAGAGACTAGGTGAAGATTGAGAGGAAAATTAATAGTAGTTTTTCTAGCCTCCTGGAACTCAATTTTACAATCATATTTGATTTACAGCATAGAAGGCTCAACAACTTTCTCTTTTAACAAAGTTAAATATTACCATGGAGTCTGACATTCAATTTTCCAATATTGCTATAGCTATTTCCATATCCTTTGAATTTTATTTGTCTTTTTCCCACATTAAAACATGTTGTACAAAGTAACTGTATTCATTAATTTGTTACAGGTTAGGTTTGTTGATCAGGACTTGTTGCGGGGCCATGTTCTTTCTTTCATTATACCTATAATGGAAAAGGCCAAGAAGCCTACGTTCCACTCCCTAGACTAGGGGAAATCAATAACAGGTACAAGTTAAGGGCCAATTTTTTCCTACGGGCTCGAAAGTGTGAAAGAAATTGACTAATAGTAAGATGAAAGTATTCCAGACTTTAATTGTGGAATAGATGAAAAAATAAGTATGAAATTAAAGTTTGGGATTCTCTGAAACAGCTTAAGAGAGAAAGTATAAGACTTTATGGGAAATATGATTCACAGCAGGTCTGCGAGGTCAGAGCCGGAGTCGGGGCCGGAGCTTCGTTGGCATGAGTGAATAGATCATAAAGTGACAGATAAAAAGAAATTAATGAAAAGTTGAAAATAAAAGAGTTGGAATAAATCAGAACCATGTGGAAAACCACAATTTAAAGGTTTAAAAGATGAGCTGCGACCGTCTAAACCTGTTACCTTAGTGCGGCAGCAAAGGAAATCAAAGAGAAGATTACAATTTAGTGGGTAGGTAACCAATGAGGAAAAGCTGTAAATAAAATCACAGTGCTAGACTCTATCGAAAGCTTTCCATATGTTTAATGTCACATAAAAATATCCTTCGAAATGCGGAGAGCAGCAATGGTTCAAGACTCAGAGAAAAGTTGAAAAGAAAATTCATCCAGTAAAATTATTCCATAGGAAATCATTATGCTGATATGAGAATTGAAAATTTATAGGTTTCGTAGTTTTCTCATTAGGGATAGATTCAAAAACGTTGGAAAAAACTTAATAGTTAAAGTGTTGACAGACGTTCCAACTTTTTGAAACAATTTAAACGATATCGTATTTACTAAGGAAACAAAAAGAAAGAAAGATGTTGAAGCAAAGTTCTTCTGTAGTTTAATTTAAATTAATAAAAGTTGAAAAGAATAAAGAAGAACTAGAAAGAATATGGCATTTTATTAAAAGAAAGATGTGTTTAAAATTGATGATTATAAATTAATTTCGATTTCAGAATGAAATATAAGTAGCGAGAGTTCAGGAGTTCGGAAAAGACATGAATTTCCGAAGGCATCTTCCTTGCTGCAAATAACACGAAGACAAGAAAAGTTAAAGAAATGTTTATTATATTTAATGTAAAGGAAAGAAACTGGAATGTGTTTCTAAATGCTAAAGGATATCATTTTGGTAATGCTTTAGGAGTAAGTCAAGGAACTGCCACCCATCGCTGAAGCAGTGGGACAATAAATCGGTCCAGTTTGTATAACAAACTTGTCAAAAAAAAAAATATTAACCTGGCTCATATTTAAAAGGCTACTCTTCTGCTAACTACGTCTAGCTCCGCTACCATACTTTGGATTCTTTGTATGTAATTTCTTAGAGTCTAATGTGAAAAACACTTTCATTAACAAATAATTATTTCGGTATTTCCACTTATGTTCACACTCATATATTCTCAATTTATTGACCAGAATTAACACACACTCACATACATATATGCATATATATATATATATATATATATATATAATATAAATATGATAATTATATAATATATATATAATTATATATATATATTATATATAATAATATAATATATATACTATATATATTATATACTATATATATATTATATATATATATTACTATAATACTTATATATATATATATTATATATATATATATAATTAATAATATTATTATATATAATATATATATATATATATAATATATATTATATAATATAAATATAAATATAAATATAAATATAAATATAAATATAAATATAAATATAAATATAAATATAAATATATATATATATATATATATATATATAATCTTGTATAATATAATATATAATATATATATATATATATATATATATAATACACGAATGTATCTGAATATTATAAATTATAAAAATATATATCAATAACTATATATATATATTACTTATATATATATACTATATTAATATATTATTATATATATATATATATATATTATATATATATATATATATATATATATATGAGAGCTTATGCTCTTGTCTCATTCATTTTTTAAATTTTACGTCCCTTATGAATTTTGAGTTTCTTAATTAATTTCCATTGTTTACTTAGTTTTGAAATATCTTTCCCCCTAAGTGACGATGACATCCCATAGCTGCTACTATTGTTTATATAGTGATATATATAATATCCTGAGTAATATCACGGTAGTATACTCGCAGCACAATTATATATATAACCGCATCCGCATCGCATCGATATTTCACCTCACGCTATTACTCATTTAGCGTAATGTATTGCGTACGGTATATTTATTTGTCGAGATTTGATAAAGAAATTTATAATAAAAATACTAATGAAGATGAATCTGAAAGCAAACTTTAAATGAGGATACTATGGACTTTAGACTCAACTGTGTAATGAAGACTCATGATCTCACAGCATGAAGTTCATAATAATATTATATTATTACACAGTAGTGTAAGTCCCATATGAAAATTAAGGATGCCAAAAATCAGACTACTACTACTAGCTGTTACATGTAAATATCACTAATATATACTCATCTAAGGTAAAGAGCCATATATTGAATCACAATATCTATAATATAGAAATGGATAGAGTGAGTTTAAATAAATATATATTGAGGTTAGTAAATAAATACTAAATCAGATATAAAAACGCTTTGTATCATAATAATGACCTTACTATTAATGAGCTAATCTATTATTCGAATATACCATATTATAGAGACTAAGTTTTTTTTTAGTAATACAATTTGAATCACAAGTAAATCGCTCACTTATATGAGTTGTACAGTATTATAAAAACTCAAATTATCCGTAATAAGTCATATATTAAATTACTCACATAAAAGGAAAAATAACAATATCACACTGAAACCAATACTTCTACAAGTAAATCAATAAAATCAAATTCACTGGAAGAATTCTCAGTCATTAGTGATAATAATTAATAGAGAAAAAATACTATCACCAGAAAATACAACTTAAATATACAATATCAAGTGTCGATCGGATCAGTTGGTAGGATTTTGGAAAGTTAGTCAAAAATATTTACTCTAAGCTCTATAAGTATAAATTAACAAGGATAAATAATTATACTTATGACTCACCTGTATAGCTACCAAACTTAGTTTATTATTATATTATATATTAATATATTATTATATTATCTATAACAAGTGAGTGAAGTATAGCAATTAGGCTAATATATGTAATGATATATAATAAATACTAACATCTCGACAGAATAAGGCTAAAATAATATATATTGAACCATCTCACAAAGTAACCTAACCTATATTTACTCTTATATATTATTTGACTTTCAATCATCGATGTAAATAAGTAATAAATTATAGTAGTGTGAAGCTAAAAAAATCTCTATTTTAAATATATAAAATATATACGTATAATAGTATGATTAGTAGGTATGATAAATAAGTTATAGTGATAGTATTATTAGGGTGAATACTAATAGAATGGATGTTAGTGTGTCCCCCTATGCCTGTTCTCCGATATCACCGATGTATGTTTAAAAACTTTTGAAAGTCTCTATAAGTCTGTCCCATTTTCCCAATTTGCTCTTTAAAAACCGCTGATAATTTATTATATAAGTTGGAAAAAAGTTTTCTCTTGTAGAATATGTTGTAAAAGCTCGCGCTTAACAATATTATCTTCTTAAATTAGTCTTGTAAAATAAACAAATAGAAGATTACCTTCAAATTATAATTATCATGTGTCTAAAATTATAAATTTTCATTTTTTAATTTTTTTCAGTATTCTTTTTTAACTTGTTTCAAAAAATGGAAATAATAGAACAATAAACATTATTCTCTCCAGTTGGTTGACTTTTATTATTTTCTTAATAATTGTTATAACTTTATTATATTTTATTATTAATTTATATATTATTATAATTATAATATTATAATATTATTATACTTATAATTATATTATTATTTATTATTTATTATATATTATTATTATTATTATATTTTTATTTATTTATTCCATATATTATTTTAACATAATTATTATTTATATAGTCATGAATGATTAATTTTATTTATTATATGATTATTTTAATAATTATTCTTATATTAT
>JABUQX010032594.1:17500-37249 GCA_015478945.1 Trachelipus rathkii
GGGGGGGGGGGGGGGGGGGGTGATCATGATCATCACCTTGCACAGCTGATCAAGTCCCATGTCTCTCATTTAAAGTGCTTTCAATTTCATCTTTCAAGTATTTTATTTGAAAATCTTTATCAAATCTCACAATAAATATCGCCACATCCGCAAGAAAGGCAAGAGTATACGGATCGGATCGATGCGGATTTTAATTATATGTGCGATGCTCCGTGGATCGATGTACCTGCATCACTAATATTATATTATATATATATATATATATATATTATATATATATATATACTATATCATATATTAATTATAATATATATATAATATTTATATTTATATATATATATATAGAGAGAGAGAGAGAGAAGAGAGAGAGATAGAGAGAGAGAGAGAGAGATAGAGGGAGAGAGAGAATCTGATATACTAGAGATTCCGTAGTACAGAACTGAATGGAAAAAAGGATGTACCACATTAAATATTAGCTAGTCCGGATTTGATGATCTCCTCACAGACGTTGTGTGAAAGACCCCTCAAAGGAATTGGAATACGGAAAGCTAGTTGAATTGAACGATTGCCGTTATAGTACCTGTAGAAAGGAAAACAGGTACTTAAGTTGCTTCATAATAAATAAAGAGACCGATCAGTATAAGTTTGAGAATTAATAATCTCTTTCACCCTTAGCTCTACCCTTACAGGAAGACGAATGGTACATAAATCACTCCGAATTTACAGTAAATGCTGTTCCCAATGGTGGTTGAAACACTTATCATTACAGTAGAATCTGATTAATTATTAATTGACATATTTTATCCCCAATTTTTAAAGGATATGGAACATCTGCTGGACACCTGTAGTGCAATCCATATATTATGCTAATCTTATTATATAAGAAAGTCACATGGAGGATAATTACTTTTATCAATCTTGGCGACTACTCACTCCTTTAATTAAATTTAGAATGGATGTAAAATTTTAACTTGAAATCTTTAAAAAATTTACCGATCACATGTAAAATAAGGACTCTGAAAATCTGTATTGGATTCCAAGACTTAAATATGGAATAAAGAAATCATATCTAAGCTAACTAGACGTAGACCAAACGGTACCGTAAGTGGGTAAAGGGGCTAAAATACCTTACCTAGAAGAAGATAAAAAGAATCAGAATCCAGCAAAATGCTTCTGGGGTTCCAATTCTAAATATGGTCAAAATATAGTTTATACTAATAGTTTAAGATAATATACTTAAATTTCCCATAATATATAGTATGCATTTATGCATGAAGTAACTTCAATTTTAATTTAAATTAACTTTGAAATATTTCTAAGAATTTTATTTTATAAAAAATCTTTACTTTGAAACTCACCAAAATAGAAGAGACGCTCCTCCCTCTGAAAGATAAAAATGGCGTCTTTTATTAATGAAGTGTTTGATAATGTGCAAATTTATGCAAATAAAAAAATATCAAAGATTAACGACTAGAAAAGGAGAATACATTAATATAAATTAATTAAAACGTCAAATTCGTAAAAAAATATCTTCATAAAATGATAAAAATTGTTTCTTAATGAATTTGCATCATTCTGACATTTTTCTTGCAATATTAGAGTGTTATTTTTGTATTTCTCTTCTCTATTACTCACTTTATTCTAGAGTTCTCGCATCACACAAAATTTTAGAATTTTTGTCACTGGAAAAAGAAAAGTTAATAAGAAATTTAACCGCTTCACGCCTAAATACAAATCTTAAAAATGTATATTAAGAGGTCTAACACGCAAAAATCACGGCGAGCATCAATAGTTCATACATTTTTCTTTTACGGATATGCATAGCCCACTATAAAAAAATATATAATTGTGTTTATTCTGATCATAAAATATTATTTTATTTTATAACTATATGTATATATATATATATGAGATAATTATTATAGATATGTATTCTTTACCTATCTTCCGAAAAATTAATTTACCGAAACGATAGTAATTCATAAAAATATATATGTCCGCAGGTTATTATTTATTTTTTAGGAATACTAAACATAGTATTTCATTACTGATAATGTATTAATATAATATACCACACCGTACAAATAGGTAAGGAAAGTTGAGATATATTAAGTATAGCTAGTACAGATTATTATTTTTTTATTTGAATCTATTTTTTTTATTTTTTTAGGTTGTTAAGAGTTATATTATTTAACTATTATTAATATTATATATTAATATATAGTTTAATACATATATATCCACATATTAGATTATGAAAGTAATACCATTAACAGCACTATATATAAATATATATATATATATATAATGAATAAGGGGAATCTGCAAAGATCAAATATATGATACTATTATATATTATATATTAGTATATATATATTAGTCATTAATTCCTTTAGTTATAAATTTACCATGCTTTGACAGTATGGGTAAAAATAGTTATTCATAACAATGATGTCTGAATAATAATAGTATTAAAATTATATATATATATAAATAAATGTATGAACAGAATTAAATTTATTATATATATTATATTATATATAATATTATATATAATATTGATAACTTTATTTAATATTGTATACTATAATCATATATATATATATGATATTATTTATATTTATATTAAGTATATATGTATATAATTGTAAGACATACAGCTATGAATGGGCTTTAGCACGCCCTATAGAATTATTTAGTATATTCACTGAATTTGGATAGAAAATAGCTATGTAGACAGATGAAAAAGTTTATCACATTGCTATATATATATATATTATATTATTAATAGATCATATATATTTTAATATATAAGATATATATATTACTATATAACTTAAATATATAATCTAATATATATTATATATCTATTATATTAATTATTATATAATTATATAAAAATAGGGTATATAACATATATATCATATATATATTATATATAATATATATCTTATATATATAATAATTTATACTAATATATAGATATATATACTATTAATATATTATATAATTATTATTTTAATGCTTGTTGTTTGTGTGCGTGCGTGTGGTGTGCGTGTGACTGTGCGTATGCCGGTGTGCGTGCGCTGTGATGTGCTTGTGTGTGTGAGGTGTGCGTGTGCGTTGCGTGGGCGTGTGGCGTGTGCGTGTGCGTTGTGCGTTGTGTTTGTGTGTTGTGAGGTGTGGTCGTGAGTTGTGTGCGTGGTGCGTGTGCGTGTGTGGTAGGCCGTTGCGGTTGTGTGTGCGGTGTTGCGTGCCTCGTGGGGGTGGGTGTGTGGTTTATGGCCTTTTATATTTGATGGTCTAAAAACCTTACGAAATTCCAGAAAATCGTGCGGTATAAATAATACCAATATTAAACATTCCTAAGTTTCGTACGCTTAAAACCTGACTCCATATTTTTTATCCCATTATTCGTTTTTTCTTTTTCACCTCACTCATTTCCGCTCATTCCTAACTAACTCCATAAATTTTATTTTAAAGAGAAGAAGGAAAAAGAGAGAAAAAAGAAGATAAAGAAGAAAATAAGAAAAAAGGAAAAGAATAAAAAAGAAGAGAAAGGGGAAAAAGAGACAAAGGAAGAAGAAGAAAAAGAATAAAAGAGAGTATTTTTGAAGAGATAAATAGCAGAAAAAAATAGAACAGAAAAAGTATGAAGAAAAAGTGGTAACAATGGCCGCAGCAGTGTTGAGCAAAGGGAAGAAAAATGAAGGAAGAAAATGTAAGAAAAAAATAATGACATGAAAAAAAAAAATGAAGGGGGAAATTACAAAAAAAAAACAAGAAAAAAGAAGAAGGAAGAAGAATGAGTAGACAGAGAAAAAGAAGAAGAAAAGAAGAGAACGAAGAGAAGAGAAGAAGAGAGAAGAAGAGAGAAGAAAGGAAGATAAAAGAAGAAAAAAAGAAAAGGAAAAGAAAGACAAGATGTCCTCCTAGGGGGTAAATTTATAGTTCATTATTAAGAAACTCTTTAAAAGTGAATATTTTCAGTAAGAGCGCTTTCACAAAATTTTAGGCTTCTGTTGTTTTATTATTTTAGAGCTATAAAAGTAAAGAAAAGAAATGTATGTTATTATAAATTAAAAATAAATAATAATATAATAATAATATAATAATATAATATATAATAATAAAATAATAGAATAATATAATAATAATAATATAATAATATATTAATAATATATAATAATCAATAAAAATATAACAATATAATAATATTAATAATAATAATGTAATAATATAATTAATATAAATAATAATAAATAATAATAATAATAATAATAAAATACATATAATAATAATAATAATAATATAGATAATATAATATATAAATATAATAATATAGAATATATTAATCTAATAAAATATATCAATAATATTAATTAATAAACTATAATAAAATTAAACCTTATGATAATAATAATAATAAAACTAAATAATAATAATAATATAATAATAATAATATAACATAATTTAATATATATATAGTTTTTGAACAATAATAATTTTTTTTTATAATATTTAATAATAAATATAATAATTTTAAAAAAATATTTTTATTTTTTAATGAGTAAAAAAAAAAAAAAAAAATTAAATATTTTTTAAAAAAAAATAAAAACAAAATCATTCTTTATAATAATGATAATAATAATAATAATATTGCATGCAGAATTCACAGGAGACTACCGAATTATAAGATATAAAAATTAGATACATTAATAATATAATAATTGATGTAGGTAGATGAGGGAGAAGTAGAGAGAGATAGACGGAGAGAGAGGGGGGAGAGTGGAGAGAAAGAAGAGAG
Source organism: Trachelipus rathkii (assembly GCA_015478945.1). Lineage (NCBI taxonomy): Eukaryota > Metazoa > Arthropoda > Malacostraca > Isopoda > Trachelipodidae > Trachelipus > Trachelipus rathkii. The sequence continues at coordinate 22,308 of JABUQX010032594.1, forward strand.
GAGAGTGACGAGAGAGGGAGTGAGAGAGAGAGAGAGAGAGAGAGAGAGAGAGAGAGAGAGAGAGATTGGTGGTGATAGATAGATATATACATAGATAGATAATAGATAAGATAGATAGAGATAGATAGATAGATAAATAGATAGATATTATCTTTATTTCGTACATGATACATTAAAAATTTTTATACATAATATAAATTATATTACATAATATAAAACAATATTATATAATTAAATATTGTTAAGACAAGATAATGTCCCCCCCCCCCATGATATCTTAAGGATTTTCCTATTTTTGCTACAAATTTTATTCTCGCCTTTACCGATCCAAATCTTTAACAATAAATCAATAAACTCGTATTTTAGTTCCAAATGTGTTTTTTTATTGAACGTAACCAAAAAAAAACCCTTTTCAATATCGCTCATTTATATAAAAGTTTACAGGTTTCGAAAGACTGGCCATTGTATTCTCAAGTAGTTTTAATAATTGGTCGAACATGAGCCATTAAAACGAATTACAAATTAAATGATCAAAATTCCTACTCGAATTCCACAAACTTTTTTATAGCATTGTGAAAACTAACTCAACTGTGCAATGGGATATAGATATATTTCGTCCAGAATATCATACAGAATGATTTCCTCAAGAAGAGAACAATATCCATCTGACTCGAATCAAAGTTCTGAAAAAACTTAAATTTATAGAATTTATTCCCAGCCTCGCGACGAGTCGAAAATTTCTTCTAGTTTTTTGATGTTAAATACAACCAAGATGTTTAGTTTTCATAGAACATTTATAAAAAATAGAAATTCTATATTTTAGCTAATTCTCCCCTTATTTTTTAGTTGAGTTACAAACGCAGTTGCTGTACCTTATACATTTATTTTCTAGCTAATCCAAGCACAATTTTTGAATATCTAAGAGCTTTATGTGTCCTTTTATTTAAAAAAAATTATTACTGAGGCTACTGAAAGGTGAATGCCTAATCCCATAACAATAAAGATTTAATATGTAGGATTATTTTATATATTAACACATTATATTTTTTCGATTATGGTATATTAATTATTATATAATATGGATATATGATATATATATATATATATATATATTATTAGATTATATATATATATAATTGTATAATTATACTATTAACTATATATATATGTATTACGTCTATATATATATATATTTATATATACTATATATATTATTTTATATATCTATTATTTATATATTATTTATATATATTATATATAATATATTATTTATATATATATTATATCATATTATATGTTATTATATTATATAATATATATATATTCTTCTGATAATATATATATAATATATATACTTATATTATTATATATAATATATATACTATAATATATATACGGTATGTAATTTTTTTCTTTTTGTTATATATTTTCTTTGTAAAAAAATTATATTATATATAAAATATCTGTAAGAGATAGGTATCTATTATATATATATATATCTATATATATAATATATATATACTCTATATTAATCTATATATATACAATTTATATCATATATTATATATTACATTAATGTATAGTATTAGATTATTGTCTGGAAATATACTTAATAATAATTATATAATAAGTATATTTATATTACTATAATATTATATATATACTATATATTAATTATATATATATATACATAATTATTATATATATTATAATATATTTATCTATATAGTATTATTAATATAATATATTATTACTATAATATTTATATATTTACTATATATATATAGATTAAATATAAATATATTATTATATGCCCTTAACTTCAACTGGTGATAAAGCTCTCCGACAAGAGTCTAAGCCGAGTTACGGAGTGAACTGCAGAACGATAAGGTTTGGCGGCGTCTTCGCGAGGACCAAAAGTGAAAAAGCTCAAATCGATAGGTTCAGAGTATCTCCGTGAGGAGGTTGCATGCCTGGTAGTAGCGTCGTCGAGCTTTCCCTGCTTCTAATGATGGTCAGGATAAAAAGCGGATTTATTTCCGCCTGTTTTACTGGAAAAATATTGTAAGCTTTTTCTCGAGTATGTTAAGTCTTTTGTGTTTGTTTTTAGTTCGGGGATAAGGTATATCTCATTTTAGGGTCGGATTATTGCTCGTATAAACCGCTAGAAACATTTACTCGTAATTAAGTACGAATGCAAATTTGAGAAAAAACCTTTCTCCCCTGAAACTTTAGAAAATTTGCCCTCCGCGCATAAAGTGAGTAAATAATAGACCGTTCGTCCCGGTCACGGAATGATGTCATAATTAAACTCATAATCAATTCGCTCGTGAAAAAGGATGGCGCGGCCCCCCTGCTCCTCCTCCTCCTCTCTGGATAATTAGTAGTAGCGAGATTGGTAGTAGGGGTTTATACTCGAGGAGTATTACACGGAAGAGTGTCAGTCAGCAGCGCTCTTCAGCAGTTCGAACGGAGACAAAAAGCGGTCTTCCACCTCCCCTTCTACCGAATGCAATAACTCTTGCTCGGTATTGGATATGGAACTGGTAGGTCCGCTTTAGCGTTGAAATGCTTTATTGCTGGTCTCCTCCCTCTTCTTAGTTGCTGCACAGAGGTACTATCCAATCTAGTACTAAGAACGTAAGAGAGAGCGAGGTTGGGGTTCCTACTTCTCTCATCCTCAGCGCGTGGTTTGTCCGGGTATGGGCTTCTAGCTTGGTGCGTGACGTACTGTTGTCTCAGTCCCACCTCTCTGAGCATAATAGACTCACGACGGACGGTGGATCGCTAGAGGAAGTTAGGTAATTTATGCTTACCCCTCTAGCAAGTTTTCCGTGACCTTAGTCGAAACACTGAAATCGAATCGAGAAAAAAATTCACGGAGAGGTGTCGAAGTCTCAAGCAGTCTCGTCGTCGCGTTAGAGTGCCAAAATAAAAAAGGCGATAAATAAATTTTTCCGCTACTATTTTAACGTGGAAAATAAATAGTGAGCTTTTCTCGAATTGTTGAGGTCTGTGTCGTTTTCTGGTCGGGGGAGTTATCTCATTAGAGGGCGGATTGCTCTGGACCGTAATCTAAAAACATTTTACGAGTAACGATTACATTTGAGACAAAAACCTTTGCCTCAAATCTGATTTGAAAATTGCTCCTCCTGACGCAATGAGTAGATAATAAGACTCGTTCCCGTCGAATCGAAACCGGCGTAAGTGATGTCCAATGAACCTCGTGTCGCTGGAATAGGATAGGTGAGGCCCCCCTGCTCCTCTTCTCTTGTAGGTATAGTAGCGAGTGTAGTAGGGTCTAAAATACTCAGAGGCAGTTTACTATGGAAGTAGTGTCAGTCAGAAACAGCTGTAACTTTCATAAAGCAGTTCGAAAACGGAGACAAAAAAGCGGTCTTCCATCTAATCCCACCTCTACTACGAAACTGGCAATAACTCTGCTCGTGTTTGGATATGGAACCGGGGGTCCGCTTCTGCTGAAAGACTCTCTGTCTCATAACTCCCCTCATCTTATGTTATGCTTAATGGTGTTATGTGGAAAGTATATGGTCTCAAGAGTTTATGGTAGTTTGGTACTTCCAAGTTCCAGTCAAGTAAACGGGATAATAATAAAAATGTGTGATTACTTTGTTGGTATGAGGTTCTCCGTCTCATCTTCTCTAGTGAAACATTTAAGGTGTTCTCTGATAATCTGTTCTGAGAAGCTTACTAGGAACTTGGCAAATTGACTGTCTGTTATAATGTGTGTTCAACACCTCATTGGGAACCTGGGCATTATAGTTAACTTGCTACGACGACGGTTGGTGCTTGATCGGCGCGTAGGAAGTGGAACTCTAGCTATAGACCACCTCTTAGTCAGTTTAATTTGCCTGCTGACCTCTATATGTGTCAGAAAAACTGGTATAATCGACATAGAAGAGAGGAAAATATATACATCTGGAGAAAGTATTGGTTCTAAAGTTAAAGCTAGACAGTTAACAAGGGTCGTTGCTCAGCAGCGTCTAGTTATAGAAGTGTCAGAGAGAAAGGTCGTATTTTAATTATTTTGTTTTATAACGGAAAAATAGAGCCTTTTCTCGAATTGTTGAGTCTTTGAATGTTTGGATTCTCATAGGTACGTTCGGGCGAAGGATTATCTCTATTTATATATATGGGCGTGATTGCTCGGTTACTCGAAATTCCTAAGACAATGTTCATCTGTTTAAACTATATAAGCAGACTAATGGCATTATTGAAGTATAGAATCCTTCCCTGTACTTTGAATAAGTTCTCCGCCGCGTTAAGGCCAAAAGTAGGATTAAAGGAGACTGTTCGTCCCGGCGTAATGGTTATAGGCATCCCTGAAAAACCGTCGTGTGGTATGCGCTGTGGATAAGAGGGAGTTGGGTCCTAGGGTCCCCTGCTTGCGTGTGTGTCCCTCACGTCCTAAGCGTGGTAGGTTCAGGGAGGTTTAGGGTTATTTGAAGAGAGTTGAATTAGGTGTAGAGGTGTTATAGTTCGGTGAGTCAGGGTGATACTCGTAAGTCAGTCAAATTACTACGGGGGGAGAGTGTGTTGTCAGCAGCTTTCTATTCTAGCAGTTCAACGGTGAGTAAAAATAGCGTAAGTTCTCTTTTCTACGCCTCCCTCCTACGCGTATCTTAGGAACAATATTGTCGTGTTGGATATGAACTGTGGTACAGGTCGCTCTCTCGCTGAAGGTAATAAGAAAAATAAAAGCTCTTTCTCTCATTCCTTACCTTCCGGTGAACAGTAGCGCCAATAAAGAGCATGAGGGTTTATTTATTTCTTGGCTTATCTTTTATTGGAACGTCTTCATGTTGAAAACGAGTTATTGGTGGTTCTTACAGTCTAAGGTATAGCTAGCCCATATTCAGTAAACAATCGCTTCTCCTAGCGCCAATTATCCAGACGGTACCGAAAGTAATTTATGTAGTTCTATAATTCTACTGCGCCTCTAACAACGAACGCAGTAAAGACTGCTGCTGATGTCTGGGTTTTGGGATACTGCCAGACTAGGGTCTGCTAGCTTTTGGCTTTTTGCTGAATATGACATGCGAAATAGCAAGATACAGTTCATTCATGCTATTGCCAGAGAGCGTGGCATGATAGGATTAGATGACTATTCGAAAATGTATAATATTGGAATAGCTTTTTGAGATGACAAGAAAGAGTAAATGAAAGACCGAAATGCGACCATCACAAATTGATCTTGTGATAAATCCGCTCTCTCGGAGAGCTAAATGTTACAACCCGCTGCTTTCATCTATGTACTGTTAAGGTAAAGCAATTAATGAGTTAGGCAGACAGTTAGTTCTCTTGCGCTGGTTCATGTAAAATAGTCGGTTGCGGACCCTGCTTGCTGCGTCGTAGCTGCTACTTGGTCTATGCACTTCCATTGCTATAAGAGTGACGCAGTTCTGAATAAATTGTCTATCGACCTTGGAATATGAGACATAGGCTGAACCCTAATGAAGGTCGAGGATTTGTCTATTCTCCTGCGTCCTTCTTTATTTCCTTCGATAATCATGACCAATAGTGCCTGCGTCGCGGCTATCTCAGAAAGTCTGAACGCATTTCACTCTCTGCAACCGAACGACATTAAACAAGGAGCGTTTGTAGCATTAAGCAAACTGCATACAGGTATAAAACACATAGGAGTGGAAACAGCCAGATTAGTTCACAAAGACCCGTGAATCACCTTTAGACAGCGTAGTATGAAGATGTGCCTAATTTGTTGGGTAAGAAAGATGATGATGTGTTCGTCTAAAGGAAACGCAGTTTCTAAAGAATAAGAACGTTTCGCGCTCAGGAAAATGAGTTAGTTATTTTTATCCAGGGATTAATCTATCCCGCCATGAACGTAGATGTAAATAAGGGAAAAGTACTCTAATCCAGACAACAGACGAGGCGTGTTGAATGTCGTTAATTGTGGCAAGTAGACGAGACTTGAAGTCGTTTGAAATGTTACAGGCAGGATGAGTTGGCCTCAATCGCGGATATATCGAATAAATCACCATCTTCATTCCCAAAAAATCATCGTCAGAAGTCAAAACCTTAGCGATTTCATTTCCTAGTTACAGAAGCTATACCGTCAGTGCTAAACAGAGATGGGGACACTCTTCTGCCTATGACGACCGGGTGGGGTAATCTAATATAAGGAACGAACAAATGTGCATGAGGTTGCGTCCACCGTGGTAATTGAAGTTCCTAGTGAGGTCTGTTAACAAGAAGCTGAACAACCCTTAATAATACGGATACCAAGTGACCTTCCATGTACCGGGCACAATAGCTAGGCAATCACGAATGTCACCCCCCCGGTTGTAGGAACACCGCTAAACTTCGAAAACATTCAACAAACTCTGCAAGCTGTAACCGTTCATTATATCGACTCTACACACTGTATATTCTAAAGGATTTATACTGCACGATACTATGAGTAATAAAAGAATAGGTTCCTAGAGCTCACAAGAGACAACAGATTACCCTCAAGGCAATATATCTTGGATCGTGTTTGAAATTACCACCGGGTATGAACTCGATCTTTCTATTAGTTTTGACGCCATACTTAGTGTAGTTCCTGGGCACATTCCGTTATGTAGTAGCGTTCAATACGGAGCGGAGGAGTTTAAGTAGAGACTGGCTTCCATGCTCATGCGAGTATGTTGGCTCCCCCCAGGCAAAGGCGGTATACTACCTCTAACCTCAAATTATATCCAGCGTTCGAGTACGCATATTGTGACTTCTCTTCACCCGCCAGCCAAGGGATCATCTAAGTGTTGAAAGTGTCTGATGGCTGTAGTCGAAAGTGGGTGTTCAATATCTGGGGTACATAGTTATCCATTGAATAAATGACGAATACTTGCCGCGTGATTTTTAAATTTGTTATTATGAGAAACGGAGAGATAAATGCGTGCAGAGGATATACATGGATATGAATAGTATAAACGAGGTCTCGCTAATGGAAAGGGATAAACTAGCGGTCTCTAATTTCAACTGCGCGCATTGCAGAACCTTGCTAAATTATATCTCTGTCTCGTTTGGATATTTGGTCTTAAGGAGAGTGGTCAGCTTCTTTTCTTGCTGAAATTGGTTTTTCGCCGACATGTACATCGTGGTTATCGTCTATCCTATCGCATAAAAAAGTCTTTAAAATGTATAAAGGCTCGTTTCAGAGGATTGCAGGCAGGCGCAAGGGCAGGCAAGAGCAGTGTGAAGTTAGTTTGAACGTGGCGGCATTGACGGCAAGACGAAACGCAGAAGCATAGTTTAGCAAGGCCGACGGCATGAGCTAAGAGCTATGTTGGACTCCTCGTTCTTCTCTCTGGTTTCTGTGTTCCTCTTGTTTTGCTTGTATTTTAACTCTTGTTCGGCTTCGTCGGAATTCATAAACGTTTGCTGCTCTCGGGACGGCGAGCAGGTCAAGATGAGAAACAGTTGGAGTGGCGGCTGGTCGACAAGCTTAGCAGCGCAGTGGGGGCAAATTGCTGGCTGTGGTATGCTTATCTTGTTTCGCTCCTCTCCTTCTTTGTTTAAAATAGTTTCTGTTCTGAAATTCGAATATGGTCGTGTGGACGACGGCCAGGCAGGCAGGCAATGGGCAGCATGCGAGTGAATCAGGTCATCTAGCAGGCAGCAGGGCGAGCAGATCGTGTATAGAGCTAGTTGGAGAGGGCGGAAGTCGGCGAAACTTATGTATTTTTAAGCACAGGAGCGCACAAGCAGGCAATAAGAAGCACCGGTAAAAGCAAAAAGGGCACCAGGTAAAAGCAAAGGGGCACTTGGTAAAAGCAAAGGGAAATGCAAATTGATAAAAGAACACTGCTTACTGGGTTACATGGGGAGCAAAGTAATGGCTTCGTAGTAAGAATTGCTACGTTTGCAGTCTCCTTCCTCTCTCTCTCAAATTGTGTCTGTTTCTGGTGTTTGGTTTGAATGCGGCTACGGTCATTCGCGACGTGTGTCGGATTGCATTGAGGTCGGTGTGCATATGAAGTTGAAGGTTTTTGTCCGAAAAGATAGGTATAAGTATGATTTGGCTCGGCGTGTCGCGGGGAAAGTGGGCGTGGGGGGGGAAGCACTCGATGCAAGATAACGTGTTTGGTGGATGTGTGGAGAAGTGTATTGAATGACGAAAGGGGCTCGGCATCTCACCCGACGTTTAAAGGCCGCATAAATGTACGATGTTCTCGTGAAAGCTTTGTAAACGAAGTAGTACTAAGTGATTGTTAGTTGCAATCATTCTCTACGTGCTTGATCAGTAGGCTGTCTGCGGTAGAAAGAAGAGAGAGATGAGAGTACCGTGGAAATATACTATGAGAAAGACACGCGCGCGAACGTAAAGCGAGAAGAACGTTGCCAGGAGCACCTGTGAACTAAGCGATTCACACCTCTGGCTGGCATCAAGCAAAATGTGATACAGTTATCTTCAGCTTAACGCGCTCTCGTCAAGTGGAAAATGTCGAGCTTTCTTAACTGGTCTTGACGTCCAGGCTAAGTTGTGGAGACCGTTCGCTTGTTAAGTCGAATTGTCATGTATGTTGATCCCTATGTATAGATAATTCTAATAATTTTTAAAAATAGATATACGAAAAAGCTGTTTGTATAAATAAAGTTAAAATCGAACTTTTAACAAGAGATTGGGGCGTATGTAAGCCTAATAACACGCTTTGCGCTCTTGCTGCATACGTTAATGCTTTCTCTCTCTCTTTCAGTTTCATAGTTGTCGTTCTTCGTCGCATTATCCTCTCTCACCTGACGGTGGAATTTTAAAGAACGTCAGCTGTCGTCGGTGTGAATCGTTAGGACGTGTCAATTGGCTTTAGGATAGAATACCTCTGCAACTTGCTGCTCGTCCCGATTAGCTATATCATAGGGATCTGTCTCTGTTTAGGACGTTCCCGTCGTCGTCGTCAAAGGAGAGCGAGGTTGGGTTCCCTTCTCTTCTCTGTCGTCGTCCGGCGGGCGAAACACAAATCCTCACTTACGGAGTCGCCGCGAAGATGCTTATTAGGAGGCCTAATTGAGAGTGCAGGCGAGTCAGTAATTGCGACGGTGGAACGCCGGGCTGCTGCCGTTCTCGATCTGAGACTAGGTTAAGTTCATGGCGGATGCTTCTTGGGTTATATATGCAATAAGTTCTTATATTTATAATATCATATAATATGTATAATTTTAGATTATATACAAGGAGAAAGAGGAAATCCTTCCTTAGTCCAATACTTGTGCCAGCAATGAAAAAATTTCAGATAAGATTATTGAGGCTTATTGAATAACTAACTGCATCACGATATGAATGTGTGCGAATAATTGTGTTCATTGGCTTGCTGATATTCATTCTCTCCTGGAAATGGTAAATTTCACTCCCGCAAACCCTATGACACATGTGCCTAAGCAGCCCATATGTCTCTATACCAACTGAGTAGCTTACCCGAGAGCTTGCCGCAGACGACTTATTTTGCTAATGGAGTCTCGGTATGTGCTATTGAGGCTAATCTGTAGCTTCGAGAATATAGGTCAGTATCGTAATAAGATAAGCGGTAATTTATAATATTACTACTTAATATAATAATTATAAATTATGCTTATATAGATTATATGAATAGACAACATAGGACGTCGATTTGACTTAGAATACAAGTAATCTTGCTGCTGCGTCACCGTATTAATAGCACTATATAAACATAGGGATCTGTCTACTGTTTGGACTAATACTGATTTGAATACGATTATATAAGTTCCCGAGTCTTCGTTAACGTGCAGAAAGAGAGCCTGAGGTTGGTTCCCGTGTCTCTCATGTCGTCGTCTCGGTCGATTTCGAACACTTAACCCACTACGGATTCGCCCGAAGGTATAGCTATAGTGGAGAACTCCATTGGAATTATGTGGCAGGCCGAATATAGTACCATTGCGAATCGACTGGAACGCCGTGGCTGCCGCAGCTGTAGAATCTTAAGTGATAGTTCTGTGGCGGATGCTCATGGTTATAGAATATTAGTAAATATACCTAATAAAGTTCCATTATGTAAACATCCTGATTGGCTGTAAAATATTATAGATGTCCATTAGTAACGGCTTCATGAAATTTACCACCTAACTGCAGGAATAAAATTTATTCCAGAGATTAAGGTTGGTATTACTTGAAGGTCATGGTTAGCTATGTATGCACGTATGTTTGTATGTGTGCACAGGGTCATTGATTTGTATTTGCCGTAGTTTGGGATTTCTTAAGTTACGCTCTGTCTTACCACCTTATCTGCGAAATTGAAAATTAAATTCCAGAGATTGGGGTCTGAAGATAATAGTATACGTATCACAGAATTGTGACGTGTTGTCAGTGGCTTTGTTTTTGGTCAATTGCTTGTGTGTAAAAGTTGTATTCGCCATACGCAGCGCTCATGCTTACTATCTAAGATTTAATTGTAGTATTTTACCCTAGGAAACTTTGACCTAGTTGCGCAGAACGTACTTTTTGCTGGTACTGCTTACTGTTAACTTGAGCTTACTGGATGTAGCTTCTTGCCATAATGTGCATCGTAGTTAGCGTTGAATGGTTTAATCGCTATAATCTTAGGATGCGTATAAGAATTTGATATTCTTAATAAATTAGTAAACCTGTCGCAATTCTTGAACCGCTCGTCTCCATAAATTAGCTTTATATCAATTATTGGATTCTTTGTTCTCTGGATTTGGGACGGTCCCGTCGTTCGTAATCGTCAAGAGAGTCGATGGATTGGGTGTCCCTGTCTCTCTCTGTCTTCGTCGGTTAAGTCAAGTAAACGATAACACAATCCTCACTACGATTCGCCCGAAGGTAAGCTAAATATTTAAGTTAGATTAATGCCAATTAATTAAATGTTAGTGGGCAGGTCGATAGTATTATAGGATTCTAAATTATGGATAATTGACGATCGCCCTTGTTTTTTGGTAACACGCCGTTGCTGCATGCTCCGCTTCTGAGACTAAGTTATTTTAAGTTATGTAATATATAATATTATATGATGCTTCCTATTGGATCTAGAAAATGAAACAAAAGTTTCCTTTATTTATACATCCTATAATAATTCTAAGTGTCTAAATTAATAGTTAGCTCTGCGTTTGTCCACCTACTGCTACTATAATAAATTTTTTTAATTATATTTCCTGAACTAAAATTCAAGAGTTAATACATATATATATATAATATATATGTATAATCGTGATACTTCAAAAAAACTAACTTATATTCAACGATGTCGTGTCTATTGGATCTTAAATTGTTGATTTCAATTTCGGTATCTTTAAGGTGAAGTGCGTATTCGCCCACTAATATGGTCAGACCGGGGGCCCTTTTTTTTACTGAGCCTTTTGTCAATCTTAGTGATTTTAAGCTTATAACCCCGTGGATCTAAATTTGACGACATATACAACTACTTTTTTGCTTATTTCTTCATATTTGTGCAAGCAGGCGTTTCGTTGGTCTCGGCGCATACGCGTGGTTTAAAACCTCTAAGCGCGGACTGAGGTTAGCAGCATCAGTCATAATCATAAAGCATCACCAGCTATTAAGCAGCAGCGTTTTAGTAGAGGAAATTCTATGTTATCAGACGCTTTAAGTGGTGACGTATGACTGTAAGGAAAGGAAAGGCTACCATCGGAACGTGAGATTAATGTTAAAAAAGAGAGTAAGTAAAGGGAATGCCTCCTAGTCCCAATAAGATCGATCATAGCGATCGGTATGAGCGCTCGTCGAGTATCCTCCTTCGTATCTCAATGCCTTTGCATTCCTTGAGTTCTGTACTAGAAGGTCTTATGCTCTCTTTCTATACCTCTTCGTCCTAAATCTGTTATATTGCTTTTTATAATGTACCCTTTATTTATGCTGAAGGCTTTTATAATGGGAATTAAACGGGGATCAAAGGATACTGTGATTTGTCTACGGTTGGTATCTAAAGCTACGGGATAAATCCTTTCCAACATATTTCCTATTAAATACAATGGCGCGATTGTGCATCATCCTTCCTCGTACTCAGTCTGCCTGCCATATTTTATGGTGTGGCTATACAGATATCTAGGGTTAGTTGTGCTGTATCAGTCAGCTGGGTCTCTTGGAAATCATACTGCTACTGCTGTCATTACGGTTCAGACGCATTTAAAGTATAGGTAACGTTTACTTGCTGAGAAAGGAAGGCTACCTCGGACTGAGATCTGTAAAAATATAAATAGAGGGGTTGGATGCCTCCGTAAGAATAAAGTCCCAAATTTTTAAGAATCGAATAACATAGCGCTATATCCGGTGATGAAGCGCTCGGGATCGAGATGAATCCTCACTTCTGATATATCTCAATAGCCTTAAATGCATTCGCTTTGAGTTCCGGTCTTTATGCTCTTTTCAGTCACACTCTGACTGAAAATCGTTGCTAGTACCACTGTTATTTAAGCTGTAGGGCTTGGAACTCGGAGATTCAATAAGGATAACTGTTTTGTTATCAGCGTGTGCCTGTATCGGTATAATTAATCCTGTCCACTGATTTTCCTAATTTACTAACCGCGACTGCTGCATCAAATCCTTTAAACCTCGTTAATACTAGGTCTTGCGGCATTTATGGAGGGTCCGTTTAGTAATGGGTTGTGCTGATCTGCGCGGATAAGTTTTCTCGTTGAATTTTTATTTTAAATACTGGCATTTGTTGTTTGTTGTTATCTGCTGCTGCCTACTACTGTTGTGAAGAGAGCTTATCAGATACGTGCTAAGCAGGTTGATACGAGGTAGATTTAAACACCAGAGATAAATGTTACTAAGTAATAAATATAAACGTTTATACTGCTTAGGTATATAGATTTTAGCGTGGTGTGGGTATATATATTAACATTTGTCTAGGATGCTTCCTACTTAAATGAGTTTAAAGTCTTTTTCTCAAACTTATAACACCACTAATAATAACATCTATCGACACTTATACATAATTCCACTAAATATGAACATCATTTATACAACACTTGATCACTACATTTAATAACCATTATTACACTTAACAACTCACACCCACACAATCAGATTTAGCAACTTACACTTACACAATCAATCGAAAATTATTAAGAGTAATGCACTTCAACTTTGATGCCTCAACTTTGATGCCTCAACTTTGTATGCCCTAATTAAGAACATTTAAAGATGCCTCAAAGCATTGAATAGTGCTTAACCTTTGTATAGGCATCTCTTTGATGACTCATCTTTTGATGACGTCAGTAATCTTTTGATACCATCTATTATTGATGATTACATCTTATTGATTGAAATCACTCACTTTTAGATTAGATTCATCTCTTAAACGTCCACATCATTGTTATAGAACATAAGAGTTAATATTTAATGTTCATTCCCCCTAGTACATTAATTGGAAAACATAACCAGGTTGCGCGCATGCGCCCGCCTGCGCAAAGACAAACAACCCCGCACCCGCAGTTGCGATCACGCCACCAGTTACCGGCCCGGCCGCTGTCCGCCCGCTGTAGACGCGCAATATTCCGCGTTCCCGCCCGCCGCGTGCGCCCGCAGTAGCATATCGCAATATTTCCTCGTGCTATAGTCCTCGCCTCGGCCGCGTTGGCCGCGAGGGTATTCTCTTAAGCTATATGTTAGGGTTATAATATCGCCAATGGTATATGAGTAGTATTTCTATATGATTTCTAGTATTTTATTGATCATAATTATAACAATCATATGCTTAAAAAAAGAATTCTTACTGTTGTGTTTTGATGAAAACTATGCAGTGAGTGCAGGTTGGCCTGTATTGTTCATTAGATGGAATATTTTTCGTATTAAAGATAAAATTTTACTTCTCTGCGAACCGAAAGCTGTATAAGTACTTCATTATGATCATCCATATAACATTGTTAACATAATCTTGACTGTATTTTTCAACATATTTTTTAACTAATTCAGTCTTACTTATTCCTCCAAAGCCACTGACAGAAACTGACTGTGATACTACTGTAAGCAAAATTTACAGTAGTTAGTGTTTTATATAATCATTTATTATTTTAACTACAATTGTACGAATAATTTATATATAAAAAACTAGAATTTAACCTGGAAGATTAATTGCTCAAACCGAGCGGAAGCATTAAATAGCATAGTGTATATCTATATGTGATCTAATGAAGCATACTTGTGAGGCGTGATAGGAGTATAGATTATATTATAGGTTAAATTAATAATGATAATGATTTAAAGATGCAGATCCATTAATACTGCTTTAAACAATTTGGAAATTGTTAATGACTGCTCCTAAATTCTATCTTATTAGTGTTGATCTACTGCAAATAAACATTCTTCATAAAATGTAATTAAACTCCTCTTCTAACTCTTTCTTAATAATCTCTCCTAATTCAGTTTTATTTCAAATGCAAGATAACGTCTAGATTCACAGATTTATATTTTGTTTGCGTGATAGCTGTATTCCTGTTTTAGTGGACATAATATGGCATATATGGGCTTTAGTTCTTTTTATTGTGCTGGTTTTGTTTTTACTGCCCTATTACTGCGTTTCATCTGAATAAACTCTGTGCTCTTATCTGCTTATAACTCATATGTCTTACTGGTGTTAAATGCAATGTAATTCTGTTTTTTAACTCATATCCATAGAATTATTAACTTACATACCTTAAACAGTAAATCAGTAAATCAATTAGAGGTGTGACCTCAACACCAAGGGGGATATAGGCTCACTGAGCCTGCTTTCGTTAGGCCTCTGTTCGTACCACTCCTTTACTCCTGCTATGAGAGAGACCTTTCCTGGACTCTACTTCGGGCTCCTATTTGACATTAAATCACGGAGAGCTCCCTGAACTCTCCGCTGCAGTTGTGTTTACTGCCCGGGTGTTTGGAAAGCTATTATCGTCACTCCTCCTCGGAATGACAATGTCTCATTTTAAAACTTCAACTCGCTTTCCACCTT
>JABUQX010032595.1:5000-12178 GCA_015478945.1 Trachelipus rathkii
TGCTTAACCCCTTCCTACAGGAAATCGAACTTTAAGGCCGGCTATCCCAAGCCTGTCGCCACCAAGTGTTCGTAGCAGAGGTTTAATTTCTTCACCCAGGAAGATAAAACTCAGACAGCTACGTGGATGATTGAACCAGCGTCCTCTCGCACGAGAGTCGGCAAGTTAACCTAATATAACTAGTTGAAAGTAGGCGCTACACGAAAAAGGTTAAGAACCTAAATTTATGATAACAATTTAGAGGATATACATAATACATAAATCATGCATAATTCAATAACATTAATTAAATGTATAACAAATAACCTAATTATATACATGATTTATAAATCATGCATAATTATTTAATGCTAAACAAATTATGCATCAATGAATGAGAGACTCAACATTGTCATTTTATTATTATCAAATAAATCCCAAACTAAATGACTGGACAACAGTATCCAGTTTCATTAAAAAATGTCAAGTTGACATTTAACCTTAAATCCGATAGTTCCCAGAAGAGTAATATGAGCAACGGCGGGAAGATTTTCCTATTTCAAAAAAATGAGATTATTATAAATTAAACTTTATATAAGATTGTTATTTGGAAAGACAAGAAATAAATTATGAAGTGAATGCATATCCAGGCGTGGAGCTCTAAATTAATTATATTTATAACTGGTTAAATGGATCGATAACGCGCCTTCTTGGTGAGTGTATGCGTATGAGAGAGAGAGAGAGAGAGAGAGAGAGAGAGAAGAGAGAGAGAGAGAGAGAGAGGAGAGAGAAAGAGAGATGCGAGAGAGAGTGTTTGCGTGTGCGACGACGACTCAAAACGATATATTTTTGTCATAATTGTATGATAATTTCAATCATTTTCTTTAATGATAAAAAACGTTTAATAATCTTAAACATACGGTCTATAATTACAATTATAAATTATATAATTAATTAATATAAAATCACCTAATTTTAATATGTTGCATAGTTCTACATTATATTATTATTATTATTATTATTATGATTATGATTATGATTTACCGATGTTATCAGTTTATACCTTTCAACTATTATAAATCATATATTAATTAAATTATATATTTATGTAACTTATAAACTATTTATTATTAATTTTTCTAATGTATTTATTTTATCATTTTATGGAATTAAAAGTTTGAGTATATGTTTGAATGATTATTATGATTATTCACAAAATATCATAATTATATAAAAATTATTAAAATATATAATATTATATAATATTTTTTCTAATCACACATTTATATAATACTATAATTTAATATATATTAATTATTATTTATAATAATAATTATTATTATATACTTCTATCTAATCATTCACCATAATCATCATAAGATGTTCTGAAAGTAACTGCTATTTTGCAATTATAAATTAAATTATTATCATCTTCATTAAATAATTCTAAATATTCATTATATATTAATTTATTAATTATTATTATCTTAATTTATTTATTATATTATTCATTATTTTTCACATTTTTATTATTTATACTAAAATTTAGTTGATCTAAGTAATTATATTTATATACACCTGTGACAATTCATTACTTCACTCATACTAATTATTATTATTTTATTGTCTCATTTTACTTGAGTTTTTTAATTATATTATTGATTATTATATATTTATATTAATATAAATAATTCAAAATTATCTAAATTTATATCATTTTTTTACTAAAATAAACGGTATATTTTGCTTCTCACAACATTTATATATACTAGCGCAAATTAATCATAAAATTGTTACCATTCTTAATCCTGAGAGATACCCAACATTGAGAGAGTATATTTAATATGCAACTAATAATATGCATTAGAGTGTTTCCTTCGAGTAAATATATGGCGCTTATAAAGTAAGATAATAAATCTAAATTTACATTCAATAAAATATAATATAATAATTCAGAATATACTAATTTCTTATAACATATGTTATTTAGAAAAATATGTTAATAATACATTAGAGGAGAGAGTTAATCCACTACACTCACTATTTAATTACTACATAACCATACTATAACTAAAAATAATTTAAATGTATTATGACACACGTAAATAAGAAAAATAATGCAATAATGAAATAGAAAATTAAAATAAGGCAATATGAAACATGAAGTTCAGGAAAATCATGTAAATGAAATAAAAGCGGAAGAAGAAGAAAAGAATGCTAAAAATAGAGAAGAAAAAAGAAAAGCTCCTTCCAAGAAGAAGAAGAATGCCAAACCGCCCCAAGAAGAATACGTTTAAATGAAATTCTGACACAAGGATATATAATATATATAAATATAAAGAGAGAAGAAGAAAAGAAGATACGAAGAATATTAAAGAATGCAAGTCTGAATACACGAAGAAGAAGAAGGAGACAGCATCAAACATATCTCAATCCTCCATCACAACAACAACTCCATCTCTCAACACAATCCACAACATTCTCGTCTCTCTCTCTACTAGCTATGAGATCAAAGACACAATATTTTCAATTAATATGACACAAAAAAATTCATATTAAGCAATATATTGTTCTGATCCGTCCTGTATATCTTCACACCAATCACACTGAGTGATTTCAAACTTGTTGCTTTTTCATGTAGCTTTAGTACAATCTCGAGACAATTGTAGAAATTTATGGACCTGTTAATTTTTAGAAAAATGTTAACTAGGTTTCACTACAAACTATTTATATTAAATTCATTTTCGAGGTGAAGGTGGCACATAAATAACAGTGTAATTATCACTTTACTCAAGCATTCCATCTCATCTTACTATATACTCTTTCAATCATCTTCATGCTCACTCCTCTTATATTAAAATTATATCTCTCTGCTCTGCTCTCTCCGTCTCTTCTTACTCTCTCTCTCTCCTCTCTCTCTTCTATCATGTTCTCTCTCTCTCATTTCCTCTCAGTTAATCTATCATACTCAATTCAGATAATTATATCTAGTTCTTGAATTAATACTTTCCGGGTGTAAGAATAGTATTTTTTTTTTTTTTTTTTTTTTAATATTAAAATTCACATTGTAAACTCACGTATGGCAAAATCAGCCCTATATCTAGAGGGGAATTCTCATTAAATTATTTTCTACGTAGGAATCCAGGACTAGGAGATCATGTGAAAAATAGTACATTATACCACTATTTTGGAGTCGTCGAAATAATCTTTCCGTATGTGTGCCAATCGTCGTTACTAGTGTATTTGATTCTGTTCGGCTACCCTTGCTCTCATGCGACTGTTTAGAGGGTTTACGGCTAGATAGCAGAAGACCCCACGTTTATCTTTAAGTCTATTGAATGTTGACTTTCTTCAATGATTTTTTGTCCTTTACATATTCCAACTCTTATTACTAGCTTTTATTAAGGATCTTTATCGGACAACTACTAGTAGAAATCAGTAACCCAACGGTGCCTGAAATGGCATGCGGTGCTTGCGGTGCTATCCAAAAGGCTATATAGACGGTGCTGCGGTTGCACTCGTTGTTATTGTCTCCATTATGGTCCATATTTATTTTAGCTCCAGTTTTTTTTAGCTTTTTTTTAGTCCTGTTGTAATGTTTAGTTTTATATATAGCCTTTTCAAGAAGCACTCGATTTCGATAGCACGTGAACCAGAGGCCATTATCCGGAGCAGCCGATGGGATACTGAATAACCCATACGACTGACCACAAACTTAACAGCTATCTAAATACTTACAGAGGAATAATCATTCACAAGAAATGTTTTCGACCTTTCAATATTCTTTTCATTTTCAAAACAAACATGACTTAAAAATTCAAATAAAACGGAAGGGGAGGGAGGGAGAAGAGAGAGGGGAGAGAGAAGAGAGAAAAAGAGAGAGAGAGAGAAGAGAGAGAGAGAGAGAGAGGAAGGAGAGAGAGAGAGAAGAGAGAGTAGAGAGAGTAGAGGAGAGAGAAGAGAGATGAGAGACAGAGGAGACCAGAGAGACAGCAGGGAGAGACAAGGACGAGACATGAGAGAGAAGAGAAGAGAGACACAGAGAGACAGAGAGAGACCAGAGAGACATGAGAGACATCGAGAGAGAACAGAGAGACAGAGAGACACAGAGAGACAGAGAGAGAGAGACAGAGAGAACAGAGAGACAGAGACAGAGACAGAGAGAGAGAGAGAGATGAGAGAGAGAGAGAGAAGAGAGAGGAGAGAGCAGAGAGAGAGACAGAGAGACAGAGAGAGAGAGAGATGACCAGAGAGACAGAGAGAGAGACAGAGAAGGGAGAGAGAGAGAGAGGAAAGAAGACAGAGAACAGAGAGAGAGACAGAGACAGAGAGAGACAGGCAGAGAGAGACGAGAGAGAAGGAGAGACGAGAGAGAGAGAGAGAGAGAGACAGAGAGAGAGAGAGACAGAGAGAGAGAGACGAGACAGAGAGAGAGACAAGGAGAGAAACAGAGAAACAGAGAGACAGAGAGAGGACAGAGAGAGATGAGAGAACGAGAAGAAGGAGAGAGAGAGAGAAGGACATGTGTGATGATTGTATGGAGAGAATCTAGAAAACGGAAAAGAGAGAAGAGAGATGAAGAGAGAGAGAGATAATGGGGTGAGTTAACAATAACGGGCAAGTTGATGCCAATAAATGTCATTTTCTGCTAATTTCTATTCCACAACAGTTAATTAAATTAACAATGTTATGATAGACATCACGGGTAGAGGGTTGCTTAGTTATAACTTATATCTTGTGTATATAGGTGAGATATATATCGTCTTTAGTCGTAAGGATAGCTTGGTAGTGTATTTTCTTCGGGATGATTTAGTTGTCTATATCGCCTCTTCTCAGGAGATGTATGATTTCAAGGCGTGTCGAGGCGGCTGCTAGAAGGTTGTTTAAAAGGCGTTTCGCATGGTATTAAGGTGAGATGAGAGAAGAGAGGAAAAGGCAATATTTAGGAGTAGAAAAGGATTGGATCAGAGCCATTTGGAGAGGTGAGGAAGAGGAGGGAGGGAAAATTAATACAGTAAATCTCCTATAGAACAACTTGTTAAAAGAAAAGGGCAATGTGATTTCTTTGCTCACCATAGGCAGTAAAGAAATTCTTTTTTGCATTGCTGCTACCAGTTCCTGCACTTGTAAATTGTTAAAATATGCTACAGCCTTAACCAATAAAGTCCACAAGAAATCTGGAGTGGTGATGAAATGTAGAAGAAATTTTAGAGAGATGTCATTAATAACCACCAATTTTAGATAAGCCTTGTATAAAGAACAATCTGAATCCTTCCATTAAAGTCAAGAGATGGTTCCCTGTATTATAACTGGTGTGGAAGATAGATGAGGGAACATTTAAATTTGAGTTTAAGTGAGGTTATTTGAAAACAACACCCATTACGGTTAACTACTTGCTTCTTTCTCATCTCTCTCCTCCTCAGTCTCCTCATCTCTCCATGCTCCCTCTTCTTCGTTCTTCCTCTCTCTGTCTCTCTGTCTCTCTGTCTCTCTGTCTCTCTGCTTCTTCGTCTACTCCTCTGTCCCTCCGTCATTCTCTACTGTCTCTCTCTCTCTGTCTTACTTAGCCAAGCATCCGTTCTCCATCTTCTCTCTCTCTCTTCTTCTCTCATCGTAGCGTATACTCCATACAGCTACTGCTGTCCATACATACTCTACGTGTACTCTCTCTCTGTGCCTCTGTCTCTCTCTCTGTCTGTCTCTCTGTCTCTCCTCTAGTCTCTCTGTCCCCACCTCTCTCTCTCTCTGTCATCTCTCTCTCTCCTTCTTTCTCTTCTCTCTCCTCTTCTCTCTACTTCATCCTCTCATACTCTTCTCGTCTCTCTCTGTCTGCTGTCTCTGTCTTCTCCTCGTCTCTACTTGTCTCTCTCATCTCTCTGGCTTCTGTCCTCTGGTCTCTCAGTCTCTCTGTCTCTGCTCTGTTTGACCCTCTGTCTATATACTACTGTCCTCTCTGCTCTCTGTCATCTACTAGTCCTTCTTCCTCTACCTGTCTCTCATGTCCTCTCTGTCACTCTGTTCTCTCTGTCTCTCTTCTCTCTTCTCTCTGCCTCTCTCTCTCCTCTCTGCTCTCTCGTCTCTCTCGTCTCTCTCCTCTCTCCTCTCTTCTCTTCTCTCGTCTCTCTATGTATTTATCTCTCTCTCTCTCTCTCTCTCTCTCTCTCTCTCCCCATTTTATTTGAATTTAAGTCAGTCATCTTTCGAAATGAAAGGAATATGAAATGGGTGAAAGACATTCTTGTAAGATATATCTTGTAAAGTATTAGTATAGCTAGTAATGTGTCAGTCGTAGGATACAGTATCCCAACGGTGCCGGAATGGCATCTGGGTTCTGGCAGTGGCATTGAAAAAGCGCATATATAATAACATATAAAAAGGCTAAAAAGAAAGCTAAAGAAAAATGGAGCATAGAAATAATATATGTAGACCCATAAGAGAACATATAACGACAAACCGCATGCACGCATGCACCGAGCAGCACCGCAGCACCGGAGCCATTCAGGCACTGTTGGGTTACTGATTCTTACTAGTAGTGTCCGATAAAAAGATCCTTAATAAAAAGCAGTAAAAGAGTTGAGTAAAGGACAAAATCTTGAAGAAAGTCAACATCAATAGACTTAAAGATAAACGTGGGTCTTCTAGTAGCTCAATCGGGAGAGCGACAGAGTCCGACATGGCAAGGGTGAGCTGTGGTTTGATCCCTGTCCTGGCTACGTTAGAAATACATCTAGAGGTAAGTTCCCTCCTCAATTATAACTTACGTATACGGGCTATGCCCTTGAGGTGTGAACTTTTATGAAAAAAAAAAAAAAAAAAAAACTTCTACACCGGAAAGAAAATTCAGAACTGAGAATATATACTGTAGAAATAAGACTAAGGAGAGAGAGAAGAGGAGAGAGAGAGAGAGAGAGAGAGAGAGAGAGGGAGAGAGAGAGGAGAGAGAGAGAGAGAGAGAAGAGAGAGAGAGAGAAGAGAAGAACTTTGGGAATACAATGTTTGATGCCCACGCATCTAATCCGAAAAGACTTTGAAATGTTTAGAAGACCCAAGTAAAAGATTCACCGAAATAGTTTACCAAGGCCGGATGCAAGCACGAAAGCACAAGTTTGGAAAATCACAAGTGGTGGAAACCATAGAACAATACTGTTTGATATTTTTGGCATTAAACTTGTTGACGAGAGAGAGAGAGAGAAGAGAGA
>JABUQX010032596.1:7500-10000 GCA_015478945.1 Trachelipus rathkii
ACACCATAGTATCAAAACTATATATTAACACTGGTAATACTATACCCTCATGCAGGAACCTAGCGCACTCAAAACTTAGTCTCTTTACATTCACCAAGGATTTAATTACACCATCCACTGTCCTACCATTAACAACTTCCCTGCTTCATTCTGCATCATCCAATCACTTTCACCCAACTTATATCCTAAATATTTAAACTCAGATACTTGTTCTAATTGCTAACCATCCAACATGATTTCTCAACGCGGACTCTTCCCAATCATTCATCACCTTATTATTATCTACATTTACTTTCAAACCGTTCTGCCAATCTTCTCAAACTTTCTTCAGATTCGCCACACAAAACCAAAATTATAGTATAATATATATATAGTATATTGGGATATATATATAGATAATATTATAAATATATATATATATATATATATATTATATATATAATATATATATGTGTGTTGTGAGTGTATATATGTAATATATATACTTTTCACAACTCTTGACCACCCTGCATTAAAGCGAGACACTGCTTGGCAATACCCCACTGACGAGACCTGTTCTTCTCCACAGCATCATCCAGAATCTGAGATTATAATAATATAGTTTCTGAGATATATGCTATTTTCTGGTGGATAGTTCGTTTTAGTATTACTTATTTGTGGTCTTTTTCTTGAATATTTCCAGTTATATATGTGATTGTTTAGTGATAAGATATGTTGTTTTTTGTGTGCTGAGATGTTCGCTCCATATTGTTTGTAAAAGTAGTGCAGGGAAGAAGGAGGTGTTTAATGTTTATGGTTGGATAGATTGGAAGGCAGTATGACATGGATCTGAGTTTGAAGCTTTGGGCGAAAAATTGGTGTGCCTGATCATTTCTAGGTGTATGCAAGGGTGATTTTAGTTTATTCTAGTGTTTAATATGTTTTCGGTTGATATTGAGTCTCACATATTATCATGAATGCTTTGTTGTGTTGTTGGTAGTTTTTTTTTTAGTTTCTTTTGGTCTAGTATGGCGACTGAGGTTGAGAGGCGTAGTTTAGTCATCGGAATAAATTTTTTTGTATATGGTAGTAAATATATGTTTGTTGTTTATGATGTCAGTACCAGCGATAGTTGTTAGTATATTCAGTTTCCTTTGCTGATAAAAGTTAAGTAATCTAAGTGTTTTGGAAATTAGATGTGTGTCAATGTTTACTTCAAAGATTTTGGAAGTTTTATTGGAGGGTATGGCTATGTTGTTAATGTATAGTAGGGTGTGTGTGGGTGCCGAGTTGGTGGTCAGTGTAATTAGTGTAATTGATGACTTGTTTAGTGAAGCGGACATTTTGTTGCCAGTTAGCCATGTTTGGTCAGTTAGCCATGTTTTGGATGTATTGTTGTATCAGATTTGTAGCAGTGTTAGGTTCTGGTGTGTAGTGGCAATGGTGATGGCATTCACGTAATAGTTATGTTTGTTTGTCTGTTGGGTTGTGGAAGATCAGCTGTAAATAGGTGTGAGAAAATGTGGACGGAGTAGGATTGTCTCTTTGGGGTACTCATTATTGATGTATACTGTATGATTTTTTTGTTAATCTACTGACTGTTCTCACATAGGAAAAATAAGGTTTTTTTTAAAAAAAGGGAGGGATTTCCAATTTTTCTTTTTTTTTTTAGGTTGGTTTAAGAAATTTTTTAAAAATTTTTTTTGTTTTTAATTTATTTTTTTGGATTAGGTTGTGTTTGTACTGTGTCAAAAGCTTTGTTAATAATATAAATTGTTAGGAGCATTGTTTTGTATGTGAGTTTAAACCATTGATTATTATAGGTTTATAAGTGTTTATAAGTGCAGATGTAGTTGAAGTGTTTTGTGTGAAAGCTGTGTTGGAATTGTTTTAGATGTGTGTGGTGTCATTTTGTTTTAGTAGATTTTTCTAGAAATTTACAGTGTTGATGTACTGAGATGGACGATAATGGGAAAGGCTAGAGCGTCTTTTCCCCGGTTTCAAGCTTGGTATTGATTATTTATAAATATGATAATCGTTATGAAATTAAAAAATATAAACAATTGCGTTTGTGTGTCTAGTGAGTTAATGCGTGTTTGTGTTCCATAGTGTTTGAGTGCTTGTTTGATGTTACCCGGGCCTGTGGCTGGTGAGTTTTTAAGAACTTTATAGGTTTTCTAAATCAATTGGTTATTTCTATTGTTGGTCATGGTGCTTTTTATTCTTGAGACTTTGATAATTTTCTTTTTGTGTTGGTGTGTGGTGTGTGTGTGTGTGTGTGTGTGTGTGTGTGTGTGTGTGTGTGTGTGTGTGTGTGTGTGTTGTGTTGTGTGTGTGTGTGTGTGGGGGTGTGTGTGTGTGTGTGTGTGTGTGTGTGTGTTGTTGTAGTGTGTGTGTGTGTGTTTAGGGCTTTGATTTTCGAAATGTGTTTGCGAGGATGTTTGCGTTCCTTTGTGTGGTGAGTTTGTTGTTTGGGTTTTAAGTTTCATGAGTATGTGTTTGGGGGTTATTTGCATTTTTC
>JABUQX010032596.1:37500-42425 GCA_015478945.1 Trachelipus rathkii
AATTTTTTTTACATTTTCTTATGTGAAATTTTACCAGGATTCCAAAAATGTATTCCTTTTTGTTTATTTATTTTTTTTTTTTTTTTTTTATATTTTTTTTTTTTTTTTTTTTTTTTTTTTTTTTTTTTTTTTTTTTTTTTTTTTTTTTTACATTTCCAGGGCAAACTTTGGACCAGCATTCCAGCAATGTATTCCGTTTTACTGTAGCATTAATAGTTTTTATGATATATACATATGACGGCTATAACATACCTTTTCCTATATATATATATATATATATATTTATATAATTATTATATATATATAATATATATATTATATATATATATATATAAATATTATATATATATATATAATAATATATAGTATATATATATATAGGTTATTTTTCGGTAAACACTAGCGGGTTACTATTGTTATCCTAACATCTAACGATTTGCCAGCGGGTTAATATTGTTATCCTAACATCTAATGATTTGCCAAGTTATATATTGATATGTCAACTGAAATTGAAAAAAATTAAGAAGTATGTTTATATATGAAAACGTACCTGTTTTTTGATCGATAATAATAATAATAATAATAACACACCAACATCCTTCTTCGGGCAGTAGATCTGAATATTCAAGAAACTATGTTGTGTTGTACCTCAGTGAAAACAAAATACTATTTAGATATCAGTTTAAATCTTTCTCGTTATTATTATAAATCATTAATTTGAAAATGTGCTTAAATACTTAGATAATATATTATTTATTGAACTGATATGTTTTAGCAGTTCCTTGCTGCTGAAACATATATAAATGAGATTATATTTATTCAAAACAAGACACTTAACAATTTAGGTTCTCTAGCAAAATTTTGTTGAACGCAGAAAATGTTTACTATATATATATATATATATATATATATATATATAATATAGAGATATTATATATATATTATATATATATATATTATATATATATATATATATATATATATATAATATATATATATATATATATATAATATTATATATATATATATAATATATATATATATATATTATATATATATATTAATATATATTATATATATATATATATATATATTTATATAATATTATATATATATATATATAATATATACTATATATATATATATATATATATTATATATATATATCTAAATAATATATACTACAGTATATATATCCCAACCCATATATATATATTAGAAACAATAGATTAGAGACAGTAGAAGCCACATGGGCCTATTGAGACTGTCCCAGTCTACCCACTAACCAAACATGCTCATGCAATTCCACATAGCACCCTAGGGCTTGTCAATTTACTCTGTAAACTAAAGAATCCACCAAATTTAGCTTTAGTCAAAAAAAATGATTATGATACCCAAACCATCCCCATACCTTAACAATTAAGTTATGGTCACACATGCAGTCTAACATTAATAACCAAACTGTAACTAAAAACCTCCCGCCAAAATTTGGCTTCGTCTATATACCATATTATTCTCATCCATCCATATGACCTATCCAACCTTTCTTAAAGTTGCAAACCAGTCACACTCAACAACCTCCTGTGGCAAACCATTCAAAAATTAACAACCCTATTACTGAAAGAATGCTTTCTTATATCAAGATGGCATGCTTTCTTCTTAATTTTCTTATTTGTCCCCTGGTCTCCTGTCCGTGCTCTACTATGAAGAATTTATTGATCTCTGTATTATCAATAGATAAAAATATTTTGTAGACTTGTATCATGTTCCCTCTGAGAAATCGCCTTTCTACAGAAAACATTCCTAACTCCTTCAGCCTCTCCTCATAGCTCTTACCATCAAACCCAAAAATCATCCTTGTTGCTCTAAGTTGCACTCTTCTAGCATATCTTCAAAGTCTTTCTTTAAATAAGGGGCCCAAACTTGTGCACGATACTTTAATACTGACTGGCCTACTAACTTTATAAAGTTTACATTATAACTTCTGGCTCTCCGTAACAACATTGCGATTTATTATGGCCAGCATCTTATTAGCTTTATTCCTTGCTTCCAATATATATATATATATATATATATATATATTTATATATATATATATATATATATAATATATATATATATATATATATATATATATATATATATATATATATATATATATATATATATATATATATATATATCAGAGGCGACCTCCTGCATCGTGCTACTCGTGCTCAGCACGAGTTAACATTATAGAAACGATCTATTTGCAAATTTCGTGATGTTACGTTAAAATTCTCTTATTTTTTTGCGAAAGTTGGTCAAATAAATGAAATGATTATGCAAAATTAAAACGAAAAAGGTAAGAATAACCGCTATTAAATAACGCTTTTAACCCATTAAAAATGGCGGCAGTTCATGCCCATATCGAATGGCGGAGACGGTGTCTGTGAATTTAGAGTAAATTTAAATATTAAAGTTAGTCCTGGAATCGAACTATAGAAAACGTTAGAAAAAGAAAACGGTTTAGAAGGAAGAACTTATTTAATATATATATATATATCAGGGGCGTAGCCAGGGGGGGGCTGAGGGGGCTGCAGCCCCCCCCGAAATTATCGACTGCAATTTTTTCAGCAGAAAACAAACTACAAATATATATATATATATATATATATATAATATATATATATATATATATATATATATATATATATATATATATATATATATATAAATATATATATATATATATATATATATATATATATATATATATAAGATAATATTGAAGCTCTTATTCAGAAAAAAATCGAAAGCATAGACAAACAACTGGACACTCAAAATAAGAAAAATGTGAAGAAAAATAGAGAAAAACTTGTACCAATAATTGAAACTATACGTTTATGTGGCCAGCAAGGTCTTGCATTAATGGGCTCAAGTGACTCTGGACGTATTGATTATCAACATCCAGCTGAAAATGACAAAAAAAAATTTTAGAAAGTCCCCCTTCTTTGGTTTCGTAGCAAATTGAGGTGACCAGGTTTTTTGAAGAACACTTACTTTCTTATCGTCCAAAAAAATCAATGTATAACAAGTGCGAAGTGAATACAAATGGAAAAAATCAATAGTCATTAGTCAGCTTATACAAAGGAAAATAGTTGAAGAAGATAATAAAAATAAATTTGTTTCAGTATTAGCTGATGAAACAATGGATATTTAATAAATAGAAACAGTTTTCACTTGTGTAAGGTACGCAAAGTGGTGGTGATGGAGGTTGATCTCCTTTTACTTTAAAGAGATTTTTTTTTCATTTGTTCCGGTTTATGAATCTCAAGAAAGCATTGGCAAATGCTAATTTGGGAGAGACTCGCTATCTGGCTTTAAAACTCGAAATTTAAGAGGCCAAGGAATATGAATGGAAGCCGCTTTTTTCCATGAGAAAGCGAGTTCGAGGAGTGCAATTCTGTTATTCGGAATGAGTATCCTAAAGCTCTATACACACATTGTGTAGCACATTGTTTAAATCTATGTCTCTCAGACTCTTCTAAAATTCAGGCAATTCGAAACGTCTTAGGATACATCTCTGAAATATGCACTTTTTTTCGATCGAGTCCGAAGCGCACAAAACTTTTGGAAGATAAAATAAAAGAGTTTTCTAGTAACCAAAATAACAAGAGGATCAAAAAGATGTGCGAGACCAGATGGTGTGAACGGCATGAAGCGGTTTTCCTTTTTAAAGAGACTCTTGAGCCAATACTTGCGTCATTGAAAGAAATAAAAGAATGGCCTGGTGAATTATCACAGAAAGCTACTTCGTTGTTAAATTCAATCAGTAATTTGAATTTTATAATAACATTATACGTTTAAAGTAAATTTCTTGGAATAACCTACACCTTGTCAAAACAGTTACAGAGTGTCCATTTGGACATTATCAGTGCAATAAACTTAGTGAAAGACATTATTCAACTTCTCGAAAAAGATAGACAAAAATGCAGACACAGAGTTTAAAACCATATTTACACAAGCTAAAAATGTATGCGACAGCTTAGGTATTGAAATAACAATTCCAAGAACTACGAAGTTCCAGAAACATCGTTGTAATGTGCCTACATCAGATCCCGAATCATATTACCGCATCTCAGTTTTTATTCCGTTTATTGATGATCTGATTTCTTCGTTGACTGATCGATTTTCTCTTCAGCATGAACACTATCATTTCACTTCAGTATATTTTTAACTAAGCATATTGAAAAAAACATCCTCTTTTATAAAGCACAAGGATACACTAAAAGGAGAGTGGTGTATCTGGCAGCGTAAATGGCTGTTAGAAAATGAAAAACCAAAAACTGCGATCGGTGCTTTGGCTAAGTGTGACAAGAGGAGGTTTCCTAACATTGCTACTCTCCTGAATATCTTAACAGTATTGCCTGTATCCACCGCAACAGTAGAAAAACCTTTTCGACATTAAGGCGTCTGAAAACGTATTTACGGAATAGTGTTGGAGAGGATCGCATTACAGGTCTTGCTTTACTGTCAATTCATCGAGATCTCAGCGCAGAAGTCAGCAATAAAAATATTTTGAATCACCTCAGTCAAAAAGCAAGAAAACTGAAATTGACCTTATAAAACGATGGTTAAACGTTTCTTATGAGAATTTTAATATATATTAATATATATATATATAATATATATATATATATTTATATATATATATATAATATATTATATATATTATATTAATATATATATATATATATATATATATATATATAATATATATCTATATATATATATAAATATATATAATATATATATATATATATCTATATCTATATATATATATATATATATATAAATATTATATAATATATATAATATATATATATATATCTATATTAATATAAATATATATATATATAATAATAATATATATATATATATAT
>JABUQX010032597.1:0-30000 GCA_015478945.1 Trachelipus rathkii
ACAATATATTAAAACAACTGTTTTGTGCAACCATACTATTAACTCTACCTCATATTTCTATTTAGCACATTTAACCGTCTCTCCTTATTCGTACAATACATTCCCTTTTTTCCTTCTCGCAGTGCCACACCCACTCGACTCTATTAAACCATATATTTTTTAATATATATACATTAAACTAAAAAATGAAAATGATAGCGCATCCCTACGATTTATTGCATTTATTATCATACTATCGCCATATATTTCATAAATATCACCTACTACCTTAATAAAATAACTGATTTATTAATACATCAAAATACCATTAACTTACCATAAAACATCTCTCTAACCTACTTTATCTTTACTCTACCAAACATACAAAATAATAAATATCTAAATCATTATACTTTTTTTTCACTTATCGATACCCTAATCTATTTCATACTTCAACAACTTTATAAGTAATAATAACAAATGGAAATTAAACTTACTTTTTGTTATAAAGAAATGATTATATTACTTAACACACTAACTCTCTTCTACATCAGAAAATTCAAATTATCACTTCTAACCATTCTCATTTTCTCCCCCACATATAATATATATATATATACAAATAACCACTGTTTAATTACATTACCTTTTTTCTATTGAACTGCAGACAAGAGAGATATTACGCTCAACTAATAAATCAAAGGTTCCCCGCCTCACTCCAAAAAATTCTAACCTCAATCTGAAGCTTTCCTAAACACCCACCCCAAAATTCCAGAACAATCAAATTTCCCCAGATTTATCCCAAAAAAACTCCGCTAACATCTCTTCCCAAAACCGTTTCACTTCCCATCAAGATGGAACATAAACGACTCACATCAACACTAAACAACATAACCATTGAACCTTATCTATTTCCAAACTTAAATTTAAAACCATTAGAAATTCCTTAAAGGACAACAACAACAATCAAATAGTCCACCCATTAGCTTCATACCACAGGTCCCACACACCATCAAAATTTTAGCAACTCTCCTTCTTCCTTCTACACTCTCATTCCTCTTTTTCCAACACGCAGCCACCACGACAATTTCACATCACACCACTCAATTTCACCCTTTCCCTTTTTCCATCTTTGTTTTCAGTCACAAAGCGAGCATCAAGATTTTGCCCTTCAAATACATCCATCACCTCTCTCCTCTTCATCCTCACATTTATCCTCTGTCATGCAATTTTCATACGATTTCATACAGTTTCGCCGAAAGATTCAAGGTCGCTTACGGCGATCCTCTCCGAGGCCTGCATTAGCCTTCCTGGCAAGAAATAGATGGTAGTAGGGCCCAACTATCACCGTCCATTAGTCGGCTCCTACGACACGCAAGGACATAAACGATGTGGGCAAATTCTTTCTCCCCACACACAGGGACTATAATTAAGGATGTCTGTGATAAGAGGGTGGATTGAAAGAATGGAAAATTTATGAAAAATGAGGGGAAAGAAAGAAGGGGTTGAAAGAAAGAGGCATGTGGTAAATGCTAATGCACGAATGCATAACAAATGCACATCACGTGCCTGGGGGTCGGCAGGGGTTCACACAAAATGACCCATCTGCCATTGGTTCTCAAGCTATGGCTATGCCATGCCCAAGTTAAACAAGAAACATAACACCACTATGAGTCAAATACACCTTCCGGTGTATATATATATATATATATATATATAATATTATAATATATATATATATATATACATATCTATATTATATAACAGTAACTAGAATATTATATATTTATAGAACGGTTATATATATATATATATATATATATATTATATATATATATATATATAGTATATATATATATATATATATTATATAACCGTATAATATAAGACACTCATATACTACACTCCGTTATGTATACTACTTATATATAACTATACATCACATAATATCATATATGACTATATATATATATATCCATACGCCTTTCTTTCGAAATCTCATATTGGATTTTTAGTACATTCAACCACGCATCTTTTTTACATTTTACCGCTACCATCACCTCTTCATTCCAACATTCACTATTAGCATTCTAACTTACCACTTTAGCACACCCACATATTTCCCTTGCACTACTAACAAACACTTCCTTCATTAGTTGTCCATATTTACTCAGTTTCATCTTGTTCACATTCTATTGACTTATTTGTAAGTGCTCTCCCATACTTTTCCATATAGCCCTCTTCATTTGACTTCTCACTCCTAATTCTCCCAACTTCCTTCTTTTTTTTCTTTCCTCTCCATCAATATCAACACTAACTCAATCGTACATAAATCAACATATTGATTTGATATTACCATCCA
Organism: Trachelipus rathkii; assembly: GCA_015478945.1. Lineage (NCBI taxonomy): Eukaryota > Metazoa > Arthropoda > Malacostraca > Isopoda > Trachelipodidae > Trachelipus > Trachelipus rathkii. The sequence continues at coordinate 2,342 of JABUQX010032597.1, forward strand.
TCCCCAACCCCCTCACTGATTTAACATCTATCACATACTTCAGCATGAAACCAATCATACTCTTTACTTCGACCATCTCTATCTATACTAATTCTCGTATACTTATGGATAGTCTTGGTTCGAAGAGTGTATTACTTACACACATATCTCTCTCCTCACAGAAATCAACCACCTTTCAACCACTCTCATTTTATGAGCCAGCAACGCAAAAGGCACCTGTTATACCATCTCTCTTTCGATTTTCTATCTAACCCTTCAGGTCATAATTGTTCTGAAACCCGAACTCACCCCGTCCAAAATATCATTCAGATCTTTTCAGAAAATTCTCACTCTCCTCAACATTTCCCGCAACCAAGGCTGTAGAAAGGGGGTTCTAACCCCCCCAAAATTATTTAAGCCATCAAAATTTTATAATCACTTGACTATCTTAATTTTAGTTTTTAATGATAATAAAAGTAATAATCAAAGGAAATTAAGAGCATATATTAATGGAAATGGAGAAATATATTTGTGGTCCGTGAAGATTTCTTAAGTGGTTGTTGAAAGCATTAAAGGAGAATCTCAATCGGAGGAAATACTACGAAAGCTGAAATAAATGATGAATTTCCTGATGACAACGATATATGATGTGTAGAAGCAATGAAAGAAAAGGGTTTTTGGAGTGTTTAAGCTGTCGAAAATATCCAGCGGCTTTTTATGTTCATTGCTCTTCATGTCCCTATGATGTCCAACACATTAGAAAATTTATGACTTAGCGAATGAAACAAGGTACTATTTTAGATTGTCATGATGCGGACTATTATTTTAATATACAAAAAAAATAAGAAAGATTTTCAGAGACAACAAAATGGACAAAACACACGAATGGGCGAAAAAAGGTTGATGAACGTATACGGTGGATTGTTACGACCTAGAGAAATTTTCGTAGGATTTCTTGAAGCTTTGGAGGAGCTTGAATTGATAAAGTTGTTCTTGTTTAAAAAAAAAATTCAGATCTTTTGAAATCTGAAAAAAAAAAATTCGTTAAAGGTTTATTTTGACTTCAACTTTATTTTTCAAACCTGTTAAAGAGCAAGTTCGTGAACTATAGATCCATACCTACTAATCTTTATTAAGTCAGTCATTCTATCGAAATCTATTAAAAATTTTACGAATTTTGCAAATATAAATTGGAAGAAAAAAAAGAACATTTGGATTGTATAGGATTTTAGCATTTTACCTTCACTCAAAACATGCACTCCAAAATGATACTTCTCTACTCTGAAAAGGCTTAAAACATGCTTTCTCAATTCTACAGGAGAAAAAATCCTAACAGATCTGGCCTGGCTTTAATGAGTGTTCATCATATCTGCACAATATAAACGGAAGAAGTTATCAATTAAAAAGATAAAGAGAAGAATTTTTTAAAAAAAATAAATGATGATTTTTTTTTTATTTTGAAATTGCTATTCAATGTTAGATTATTTTATCTCTTTTCTAGAAAATATATAATAATACATATATATTAGTATATATAAATATATATATAATAAAATATATTACATAATAATATTATTAATATAATATATATATAATATACTTCCTAAAAGGAATTAATTATTCAAACTATTTACTACCATACATAATATATATCCACCCTTATATTATTTAACATCCCCATCTAATAAACCTAGACTCTTCCGGTATCATGGTGCAGATAAATATGTTGTTTTTTTTACTCAATATTAATAATATATGATACTAGCAATTAATTAAGAATTTTAAGATACGAACGAAATATGAAACTATTAAAGATTAATTGATTAAAGTAAGCGCAAAACGTTGATTTTTGCAATGAGAAAGAATACGGCCTTTTAATGCTACCATCTACACCATCACCCACCCCACTGAGACACTCTACCACTCGAGCAGTATGAAAAGATTCAGACGAGCTCATGAGTCACAAACAAATAAACGTTATTTGGATACAAATAACATATTTCGCATTCGTGGGAAGGTATTCATGCTATTTCATATATAAGATTCACTGTGTATACATAACAAACCATATATCTGAACTTACTAGGAGAAGTAAAACGCAACCATAACCCATATCGACTCCCGCGGAAAAATTCTTGGCGCATAGTTGTTTTTAAAGCCCCCCACAACCTAACCTAATATTGATCTAAGTAAATTTCGACCCTAACCTACATGAATCAACTTTCCCGTAACACTGTTTCTCTTTTTTTCGGGTAAAGATTTTCTGCACTTCGTGAATATCCCTAGTCGTTTGTATCGAGTGCTGACATAACTTAAGATTCGTAAAAAGATAAACGTCTATTATTAGATAATTACCTCGTTTTTATTTAAAAATCTTTTTTAATATTCTTTATTCAAACTTAAATTTATGTTAGTATCAATACAAATATTAAAAATAAAAAAAAATTAATCTAAATTATGAATCTGGTAGAAGTTATATATATTATATATATATATATAAGCAAAATATATATAATAGTATATACTATATATAGTTATATATATATATATTAAATATATAATATATAGTATATATATATTAATATATAAATATATATGTCCCTATCTTTTTTCGACCAGTATTTAGATTTTGATTTTTTTTTGTTGTTTTTTTATCTAAACCTACTAATAATAATACTAACAATGAATTTCATGGTACGGCATGATTCAAGTTCGAAATATTTTAAATAAGTTTTAATAAATCACATTTATGTTAAATATGTTTTCAAATGAAATATCTCGAAAAAGTACGACGATTGCAAAAAACCAATTACATATTTGGAATCAGCGTAATAAGCTTATTACAAAAAAAGAAAAAAAATTATATACTAGGGGGCTCGAAGCCGACGGGGGACAGAGGGGGGACGTTTTCCATCCCCGTAGGGGAGGGGCGGAGGAACCCCCACGACACCCAAATACCAAAAGAGCGGGGGTTCCGGAGACCCTCCCCGGAGGGGGGAAATAGTTCCTACTGTCGTTCCAAGAAGGCCGAGAGACCTCCGACTCCTAGCCATCTTTGCGGGTTTTACGCCTTGGGGTATCTTTGTTTCGAAAACACCCACCAAAAAAATACAAAATCTCTACTAAAATTAAATTTTTTAAAAAATTATTTAAAATATTGAAACTTTTGAAGCATGTCGGTTTACCACTTAAATTCATTGTCAGTATCATATGCTGCAATTGTTAAAAAAAAAAAAAAAAAAAAAAAAAAATTAAACTGACGGAGTCGTAAAACTGAAAGGTCCTATATAATTTTTGAATCCTGTCCGTTACCACTAAATGATTGTTAGGATCATATACTAGTAAATATATTTAAAAAAAAACAAAACAAAATTCAAAAACTGACGGAGTCGTAAAACAGATAAGGTCTATATATATAATATAATATAATAAATATAATATATATACTATATATATCTATATATATATATATATAGTATATATATATATATACATATATATATTATATTAATAAAAATTTTATAATATATAAATATATATAATATATCTATATTATATATATATATATATAATATATAATATATATATATATATATTATAATATATAATAATAATAATAATAATAATAATAATAATAATAATAATAATAATAATAATATAATAATAATAATAATAATAATATAATATAATCTCATAAATAATCACTAGAACAATTTGATATCTATTTCTAATTACGCCGTGCTACAGCATTCAAACGTTAAATTTAAGCATTAGTATTTTAGTATTCATACAAACAAAATTAACGATGGCTTTGGGCCGCAAATCACTCATGAGAATCGGAACTACTTTCCTCTCCCTCATTCCTCTCCATTTCAGCACCACACACACTCACAACAAACTCACGCCACTCGTCTTTATTGCTTTCTTTCATCTTTGTTTCGATCACGGAAAGCAGATAACAAGATTTACCCTTTACTAATATACATGGCCAATCATCTCCCCCTACCCCCTCTCTACTTCACATTACCACTTATCTCTAATATTCCCTATAGACGTTTATGTCAGTTTCCACCGATAGACACGAGGTCCTTTACAATAGCGGGACCCCAACCCTGCTACGACTGTCCTCTTAGTCGCCTCTTACGACACGCACAAAATGTTACGGGAATTCTTTCATCCACACATACTGGCTATATATATATATATATATATATATTTACTAGTATATATAAATTTTAGTTATTATATATATTATATTTATATATAATATATAGTATATATATATATATATATATTATATATATATAATATATATATAATATATATATATATATTTATATAATAATATATAATATATTATATATATATGTGAAAGGAAAGGTTGGAGAAACTAGCGATGAGATACCCACCATTGGGCATAAATATGGAGTCTGAGAGCACATCCTCTGCAGTAATGTCCACAAAGGTTCTTCCCTTTTGTCCTCATATCCTCATTATTCTTACATTGGAGTAAGCTCTCCCTTATCACACACCATAAAATACAATTACAGACAACGCTTACTTTTAAAAAGAAAATAAAAATTATATAAATAGGCAGCCCGCCGCATTAGTCTCGGAGAAGCCTATATGGGTGTCTTCCAAAAATAGCCCCTTAATCCACCTAACCTCATCCATTAAACGCCATTGACCGGGCCTTGGTGATTAGTGTTGATGAAGTTAAAAATTTGCCGCCATTTTTGGTCACGGTCTTTGTGCTTCTTAATTTCTGCAACCTTCTTCGGTTTTAAATCTAATTTCATTTTGTTTGAAACATCACCCTCCTCCTCTAAACCTCTTCTCTATTTTACAACGAAACGTTAGGTTTTTGAGCGGTTTCTGACTTCAAAGTTCTACTCTGTTAATCTCTACTATTTTCTTTCTCATTTTCAACCAGAATCAGTTGTGTCAATGAGATGCAATAATGTTGTCTGTTCGTGTCTTTGATTTGGAGTTTTCCGAATATTCCTTCCTAATGGCATGCTACCTGTCAATAAATAAATTAGAACACATAATCTTCTTCGCGATTTCTCTACAATCATCCATTCTTTGTGATTTCAACGTTCACTACTGCAATGGTTTTCCTCTTATTCTCAAGATGAAAGTTGAATGTGAACCTGCTACACCTTTAAATCTAGAATGACATCGAACAGTTAGTGCAGCTCCCTACTCGTATCTCTGATCGTCTTTGAGATGAACCAACATTCTAGGTCTTTTCCTAATATCTCTAATCCTTCTCATTATTCTTTGTAAATTCTTTCCTCCTCTGGATTTCCTCGATCACTCTCATATACCTGTTTTCCTGTTCTTTCTCCTTCAAGTCTCCGCAAGAAAGACCCCGCCTACGGCGAGAATCGTTTTTGGCACTTCGGTGGCTGATAAGGTCAACCTTCTTTGATTTCCCCATGGAAGACTACAGCTTCCGTGGAAAACTGTCCTTCGGAGTGAGCAAACGCGAGCAAATTTTCTCTGGCATGGAGGCTTGCAACCCATGTCTTTACCTTCAGCTAAACCTATATCCTTGCTTTAACTCAGCTTGTTCTCGTGCTGTTAACCCAGGGAGCCTGCCTTTTAGGAATTACTAGTCATAATTCAATTCTAGAAACCAATTACAACTTATATTTATCCCAAATCGTAGCAAAATCTTTCTCCCATGACACTAAAAATTCCTTTTCCATCGTTAGACTGCAACAATCTTTCTGGTTTCTCTTCCTCTGGTCTTTTCTGACATTTTCCAAAAAAATGTTACTCTTTAACTTTGCCTTTATCCTCTGCCTTTCTTTATTAATTTTCCGTCAGCATAACAGCCGTTTAACCCTTTCCACTAAAGCGTGTAACTCTTTGCCTCAACCTTTGCTTCTAATTCCACCTTAAACGATTCCATGCTATTCTTTTTACTCCACCTCCCTCCAACAAAACGTAATTTCATCAAAATGGTTTATTTCTTGCTTTTTCAGAGCTTAACACTAAGAAAGCGCCAGTTTTGATGGTATTTCTCCTATAGTTCTCAAAACTTTGCACTGCATTCTGCCTTGTTAAATTATTCGTCCTCTGGCTTTCTACTGGAAGTTCCCTTCTTGCTGGAAGAAGGTGCCTCCGTGTAAAAAAAGGGGAACCAATATGAACCCTCCAACTATCTTCGGCCAAACTCTTTAATTTTGCTCTTTATATTTTATTCCAAAATCATGGAAGATTTGAAGACACCTCAATTCTTATAATTTTATCTCTGATCGCAGTACCAGCTCATTCGAGCTACCACAGCCTGTACCTGCACCTCACTACGTGGAGAGATCGTGCATTTCTATCTTCATATGTTATTCTCTACGCGTCTTCTTATTCCTCTCGACTATTATTGGCGTGAATCGCAATCCACACCCACGTGCTAACACACTAGCTGCACTACTTATGCTACACACGCGACACCTTTAAATCTATAATAATCGGTGGTTTACATCCATTGGTTCTGTTTTATCACTACATCTTTCTACATTTCATAAAACAGCCTCTCTCTATTAACTTCATCACTCCTATGTCAGACGACTTCACCCTTCATTTTACTCCCTCATTTTGATAGACGTCCTTTTCAACAACAATTTTAACTCATGCTAGGCCTCCTAGGGGCAACCCTTGGATCATTCACTATCTGAATCTTTTTCGAATTTCTTAAGGGCAATTTGGAACATAGGTTGTTTTCAATACTAAAAAACTCAGTTATCCCTCACATCTTACACTCCAACTTTACATAAAATCTCACTAACAGCTATACATGATCTTACTTTTGGAAACTAGGGAACTCAAAACCTTCAGTCTGTCCTTAATGTTCTCTGGAGTTTTATTATTTACTACGAACCCTTATATGAACTTTATATATTTACTATCGTCCTTTTAAACACATCTTCTAAGGTTTGGGTGCATTTCATGGGAGAAGCGCTTCACCAGTTCTCACACAATCTGTCATCTCATGCATAACCTACAACCACTCAACGTAATTATTTGCAATCTCTATAGGCGATCTGTATCCCTCCTAGAACACCCAGTTAAAACGAGATATGCCCTCCACGCATTCATCGGAGTCCTGTATATAATATAATCCTCCCTGTATTCAAAATGGCTAGAGTCTATAGGGCTTTTCTCGTTATGACCGTATGCCAATCAACAATTCCAATTGCTTAAAGAAATCACTCCTCTTTATACATTCTAGCCGCCTATTATAACACACACAACCGAACACATCGAGCGCAGCTACTAGCCACATCTCTTCAAATATCACATTATATACCTCCTATCCATTGAGTAGAATGAAGTTAACAATCATTAGCGCAACATATCACCACCTTTTTACAACAGTCCTCAATTAAATATTTCTTACTGTGCACTCTCGACCTCAGATTAACAACGCTATGCTCAATCTTATACATGTACTACACTAGTAAAGTCTGAAACATACTTATACCATATTATCATATTATTTCCAAAACTATCATTATAAATACTTTTGCATATGCTAGTACATGTATTATAATAACACCTAGTACGATATCTTGCTTTAATTTTTGTAAATCACAAAGTAAAAGTAGCTAAAAATATGTTTGTAGTAAACTGTACAAAATTACCAAAACGACTATTTTTTTCTTCTGAGAAAAGATGTAAAGATATATTAATATGATATTATATATAATATATTATATATTATATATATATATATATATAATATATATATATATATATATATATATATATATAGTATATCTATATATATATATATATATATATTTATATATATAATTCGCATGTTTTTAAATATTCGCATTTAGTTTTCGCATTTGCAAATATTAAAAATAAATTATTTGCATTTTCATTCACTCGGAAACTCGGATTGCGATTAGAAAATGTTCTGATGGATGCTTGTTAGAAAGAAATTTAACAACTCTTGTGGTAATTCTTATTCAGGAGAGAGTGAGGTGTGCGTGTGAGAGAGGTAGTGACAGTAATTTGAATCACAATCAAAATCTAGCAATATTAATATGATCACGCTCGAGTATTGTGAGTATGATTCCTCAAAATCAACTGTTGTAGAAATTGCGTAACGGCATCCTATCCAGTGTGGTTTGGGATTTATTCGATGTTTTATCCAATGACAACGCAAACCGTACACTTGCAATCGTAATTATTTTCGGAAAGGAAAAATGACATCCGGGTTAAGAACTATCTAAGCAGCAAGCACAAGGAAAATGTTAGAAAGGAAATGATTAAGAGGAACCTCCCAATTTCCAGCTTTAAAGAATTAAAGCAAGATTACTCTTGAACTAATATATAAATAACAAATATATATAGGACATTGAAACGAAAAACCATAAAGGATTTGACCATAGTAAATTTTGACCGGGTAAGGCACGCGCGCGTCACTGCTCTCCAAGCCTCCCCTCCTTTGGTTTCCCTCCTTCTCTTTGCTTCTTATGTCTAGCTTTTCTTTCAAGTCGCTCAAGTATCGGCTGTGGTTGATGGAGCCACTTCTTCCTTCTTTTCCTGTCATATAGTGGTGTTCCTCAGCGGTTCGGTCTGTATCTCCTACTTTATTCCTACTTTTCCTTAATGATCTTTCTCACCTGCACACATTCTAACTCTATCACTATATGCTGATGACTCGACCTTCATTCTTCAACTTCGTTTTCAATTCTGCCCCCTCTTTTACTTCTAGAAATTGCCTCTCGTCTTATCTTTCCAATTCTATTCTCACTGAATTCTGGATAGAATTTCTGAGTGGGGTTCGTCTCAACTTGTAAATCCTAATATTTATTGCTTTATACTAAATCTCCCTCTCAAAACATCTTTAACTTTCCTATCTCTTTTCGACGGTTCTCTCACTCCCCTTTTGACAATAAAAACATCCTTGGCGTTAACATAAACAAACAAAATGTCTTGGGAAACCTCACATCACAACGGTTGCTAGGGCCGGCTCGCCTCAAAGAAACTGAGATTCTGTTTAGACTGCAAGACTTTTTTTTTCCCCCCTTCTTTCCAGTTATTCCAGCTATATCAAGTTCTCAATCCTACCTTCTATGTACGTACGTTTCTCATATCTGAGGTGGTTCTTAGTTCCACCCGGCTTTTGAAAAGGGTCGAATCAAAAGCAAAAGGCTATAAACTGTTCTGTACTTTCCAGTTCACTTGACCCTCTATCTGTGCTTTATTTGGTGCTTTATTCTCTTTTCTATAGGTACTTTATCTCTACCGCAGCGGCAGGTGTCGAGGGAACTTACCACTTCGCGTACCAACCTTTACGACGCCTCGTAGCACAAGGGGGTGCTGTGTCTGCGCACAAGGTTTTGTGTAGACATTGGTAACTCCAGGCTAGTTCTGTTCGGTGCTTCCTTCTTTTCGCTGCCACCTCTGGTCTGTGGAACTCTCTTCCATCTTTATTTTTCCTTCTGTTTATAATCTTTCTCACTTTAAAACCAACATCGTGCGTTCACTTGCGTAATGTGTGCTAGTGGATGAAATTTGGCGTGCAACACCCCCTCTCTGAATAGGCTCTGCCGTGGTGGTGGTGACAACTGTATATAAAAAAATAAATAAATAAATTTTTTTAAAAAATACAGAAATTATAGTAATGGAGGATGATCTTCTCTTTCGTCACGTTGAAATTCTTGGTTTTGTACGGCTAACTAAGGTATTCGGTCTCTTTCACACACTACTCAAAGGAAATACTAGAGAGAAATTATTTAAAGAAAATGTATGAAACACGCGTTAACAACTAAAGTTTCAGAATTATAACCTCTATCAAATAATCCATCCAAAAGTTTAGCTTTTCTCCAATGACGAATGGGTCAAGATACTCAATAACAGTTTCTTTGCTCTTTCTTCTGAGTACGTTATGCCATTGACAATTATTTCAGAAGCCAAATTTTGTGTCGTGCTCTGAACCTCCCACTGAACGTCAAACAGGTTAATATCTCAGTGACGTATTTAATGGAATGTTGGCGAAATGGAACCTATCCCCAGATGATGTTCACACATTGGGGTATGAGTGGGTCGATTTATGGGGTCTAAGAATAGCTTTAAGGGTAAATTTCCTGAAGAGGTGATTTTCATATTATTGAGTAAGATGTATTTTAATTATTTATGAGGAATGGAATGTTAGGTATGGGGAAGAAAGAGTTGTTATTAGGGGGTTATAATTGTGAGGTTGATAAAAGGATTTTTTTGCTTGTTTAAGGGCACGTTGTATAATGAAATGAGGGTAAGAAAAGTTTGCTAAAAATAGAAAAAAGGTAATCATTCAGTTTTGGTAGAAAAGAGGGAGAGCTATTCTTAGAGCGTCGGAAAATAAGGAAGAAAGTGTTCCTATTTTTGTGTTTGTTGAATGGGATGCAAAAACCAATGTAGGAAACATTGCTTGCAATTAAAAGAGTCAAATTAAGCAGAGAATTGGAGGGTAGGGAGATTATTGGCCAGGTTATAAGAATCAAGGAATGATAGGGAATTATTTTAGAAGTTTCAATAGTGAATTTAAATGTAGGGTTATAAAAAGGGTGTTTGAGGAAATCAAGTATTTATGTGATTAATGTTGGTAAGGAATAGATGCAAAAAATGTCATCCACATATCCGTACCAAGTAACATAGTGAGAATGTGGTTATGGAATATATGATAAATTTCAAAGAAGTTCCATGAAAATATTACTTAGGACAGGAGAAAGGGGAGAACTCATACTAAGTTCTAAAAGATTTTTGTTTCAGAAAAGTGTTAATTAAAATTTGAAAAGTTAGTGGTTCTCGGTAGTGGATTAATGTTTTAAGTGTAAAGGGAATGTAATATGATTGGTTTCATCAATAAAACGTGATAGGGGTGAAAGGGTTAAAGGACAAGTACGGAGGTGAAGAGTGAAATTACAATCAAATAACTTACAAGGACGTGGAATGTGGTGAATGTTTTTGTTTTGATGTTGAATGATCTTCAAAATTGTGTAATGTTGATGATGGGATGTGTCCAAACAAAAGGGAGAGTTGTTTTAGGCTAGCCATTTGGATAATTTTATATGGAAGAAATCTAGTTTAGACCGATGTAGGGCGGAGAGTGGTATAGGTTATGGGTTTTAGGGATATCCATAGAATTTGGAAAGGCAAGGGAAGGTGGCTTTTAAATCATTGTGCAGGTGAACATGTTCCCGAAAGAATGTTTTTTAGTTTATGGTTAATTTATCAACAGTTAAATTTGAAAAGTTTTTAGGGATTTTTAGTGAGGAGGGATTATGTGTTGTTATCAGAGAGTACATCGTTACAAAAGGATGGAAGATAGTCAGTTTGTTAAGTATAAACTATAATTATTACATTTGTTTATTAGTAGATATTATCGATATTGTTGTTTTTATGAATAACATTGCTGGTGTAAATTAGGAGGGTGTTTTCTGTTTATTTAGGGAGTTGAAAATCTAATGAATATATTAGCTCCTTCATGAAATCCAGACGATGAATTTCTTCTTTGAAATAGGTTTTATATTTTTCAAAAGTTCCACGAATAAATTTCGAAATCGGGTCTAATTTTGTAGGAGAAATGAAGAGTATGGTAGCCCAACAAGATTTTTTGATCCATCTGATACGTTTTAATAATCGATTATATATATGTTATTAAATTAGAATTCTTCACCCAAACACTATTTATATAAATAGTATTAAAACAATTTTGTTAAGTTTTCTCTTTATTTTCATTGATGATAAGAATACTTTTCTTCTTGAGTGCTAAATTGAGTACTGGTGAAGATCGAGAGAGTTTGTGGTTCTGTTATACCCATGACTTTTGAAGATATTTGTTGAAGTATTTAAAACTTTGTTCCGAAGCGAGCTTTAATTTCTTTCTTGATCAGTTGATAATTTTGCTAAGAAAAGAATTTCACCTATTATATTACAGGAAAGGGTTATTATCTATTTGTTGATAGATTGTTAGGTAACAGAGGTCTAGTTAAACTAAATTTTTTAAGTGCAGTTTTATGAAGGCTTTTAATTGAATTCTTTTAATTATTAAGGTGAAATCCAAATTTGATCTCTGTAAGAGAAATTTTTTTCCTAAATCGTTATTTAGATCTTCTAAAGTGATATCAGGCCAATTGAAAATTGTTATTTTCACAGTATTATATTCAAAGCCCCATGAAAGAAAAAAAACGCTATAGGAATTTAGGTTATAATATAGAAAGCCGCCTGTTATAAAGATCTTGTTAATAATTTAGAAGTAAAGTCACTATTTTAATAATTTATTTAAGCACAAATTTTCGTTTCTTTTTCTGAAACCTCATTAGGTTTATATATGATTTGACTGTCATCGAGTGTGGACCCAGTGGAGAAGGGAAACGAAATAGAGAAACATCAGAAGGAAGAGTGGAAGAAGAGTAAGGGAAATCTGAAAGTTTTTAATTTGGAAAAGAAGAATGAAAATCTTGGAAGGCAGTTCAAATAGTGTTTTGAGGATTGTATATTCAGAGGAGAGCCGTATGGGATTGGTGGTTTCAAGTAAATAACAAAATAATTTTTATTATTTAGTTGGTGTTAAAAATATTAATGAATTTAATTAAACATTTATTATTTTTTATCAATCTTTTTGGTATGGAGGTTACATATTTTTCGGCAACATTTCTTATACTTATTTTGATTGAATTATAATTTATATAAAACAGAAAATTAAAAGAAAGAAACTTGAAACTTTAAACTATAGAAAGTGTGAAGATGCGTTTCCCGATGTCGTCGAGTCATTGAAGAATATTTTTATAAATTTCTCTTCGTCTTCGTGAATTTTCAAATCTCTTCCCTGTGCCAAGGTTTCAGATTGCTGCTTATATTCACATTTAAATCTTTTTCGTGAATGGTGATATAGCGTATACATATATTAATTAATAATAGTGATAATTTGTAATAATGTTAATAATGTTAATTTAATAAGCAATTAAGTGGTGATAATTTAAAATACAGTGAATATAGTGTATAGCGTATAATTAATTTTATAAGTGCAATAGTTTGCGGTAAAATTACAGTGAATATAGTGTATAGCGTAATAATAATAATTAAAAGTTAATAGCATAATAATAATATAGATTAACCTAATAGTAATAGTTGAGATTAACGGTTTTATTAATGTATAATTATTGGTAACTATAGTGGGTTTTCGGCGACACATAAGTATAATAATGATAGTAATAACTGTATTTTAAAATGTATGTATATTTTATATATGTATTTATGTGTATATGTACTTATTATGTATTTGTATATGTAATATGTATTTTTTTTAATAAAGCTGTTTTATATTTATTTTTATTTTAAAAGCGCCCGGTAGCTTCTTCAGTTGTAAGAGCAACTCAACCAAACAAAAGTGAGTGGTTCCCCAGGTTTTCGCAACTGGTTCGGTGGGAAATGAATGTGAAGCATTTCTCTCCTTAGGCTTTGCTCCTTCCCTGCCTCGGAAAATAAACGTTAATGAGTACACAAAGAACCCCCTCCCTTAAAGTAGGGCTTCTGCCGTGAGCCGTGTTTGGTGTTTATCTTTCCAGTAAAAAAAAAAAAAAAAAAAAAAAAAAAAAAAAAAAGCGTGGCTGAATGTACTAAAAGATTATCGTTTTAAGTAATATTACATAGAAATCTAAAGATTTAAATTTTTAGATTTCTAATTTGTTAATATCAAATTTTGGGGTGCGGTCACGAAAACCAGGGGTGCCTCGACAAGCATTAAGAAAAACCTAATTTTATGTTTTAGTTATTATATATTATATAATATATTAATATATATGTATTCTATCATTAATAAATATATTAATTCTATGTATATATATACTTTAAGAAAATTTAATTTTGTATATATATATATATATATATATAATTATATATATATATTCGTATATACTATATAATATATAAAAATATATATAATAAATATTAATTGTGAAAGGATGGGGGTGCATGGATATCTATTTTTTTATTTTTTTGGGGGTGCCCCACTAGAAAAAGATTGGGAACCACTGCCTCTAGAGCACTAATAAACTTTATTAAGTACTTCCCAAAATTTATTATATTGCAAATACCTTTTACCATATTGTATTTACTGTATTTTTAATGTTAAATACCCTAAAAAGACTTGATATACATGAAAAAAAAAGTAATTAAAAAAAAAAAAAAAAAAAAAAAAAAAAAAACCTTTTTGGCCTTTGTTTTTTTTTTTAAAATAAAACGTGTCTTTTTAAAAAAAAAAAAAAAAAAAAAAAAAAAAGAAACACGTTTTTTTTAATCCCAACCATAGGTGCAGCTCCCTAGGAACTCATATCCCTGATCGTGTTGAAAATGAACCCAACATTCTAGACCTTTCTTTACTTCCAATCCTTCGCATTATTCTGTTAAACTCTTTCCTCTTCTGGGTTCCTCTGAGAACCTGCTTATCTGTCTCCACTTCAACTTCTATCTCTTCATGTCTTCCGCAGGAAAGAGCTCCGCTTATGGCGAGAAGAACATATTGATACTTTGGTACTGCTAACTGCTCATACCTCTTTGATTTCCCAATGTAAAGACTTTACGGCTTTAGTGGAAATGGTCCTCGGAATGATCAGAACGCATAACTGAGGACATTCTCTCTGGCATTGTGGCGTACATTCTATGTTCTTTCTCTTCAACTAAAACAAACACACCTTCTTTTAACTCGCTCGTTCTAGTGTTATTGGCAGCAGAGACGTTGCCTTCAGAAATTCCCGTCCTCTTCAAACTGTAGAAAGTCATGCAACTTATGTTTCATCCAGGAATCGTACAGAATCTTTTCTCCGTAATACTAAAAACTCTTTTTCTTCGTAGAAAATTAAATAATCTTTCTGCTTACTCTTCCTCAGACCATTTCTCGCTTTTTGCTTCTTCCTCTTTCCTTACTCCTCCAATATCTTCAGACGGTTCAGCTGCTCTTTTACCTTCTGCTAAAGCTCAACACTTTGCTCATACATTGCCTCTAATTCCACCTTAGACGAAACAGGTACTATTCCTCCTTCTCCACCCCACCCCCACCCTCCCCCTGCCCCACCCCCACCCACCCTTCTAACTCATTTAATGCCTAACATTGGTAATTTTCTTTCCAAAGGACGTATATGTGCTCTCTCTCTCTCTCTCCCTCTCTCTGCAGTCTAAATGGCTTCTCTCTGTGCTTCTCTCTCTCTCTGCTCTCTCTCCTCTCTCCTCTTCTCTCTCTCTCTCTCTCTCTCTCTCTCTTTGAGCTTAACCCTAAGAAGGCGTAGGGTCCTGATGGTATTCCTCCTGCGGTTCTCAAAACTTGGTCTGTTTTTCTACTTGGACCTTCCTTCCCTTCCTGCCGAAAACGAGAGTTCATTCATCCTGTGTCAAAAAAAGGGAAAAGGGAAAAGGGAAAAGGGTATTCCTCTCAACCCTCACACGCTTTAACTTCCGTTCTTTCTAAATTTTCGAATCTACCTTTAAGAGAAAGATTTGGAAGCATCTCATTTCTTCTTAATGTTATTATGTCTGGTGGCCAGAATGATTTTGGTAAGAACGTTCTGTTGATGATCTTCGTTCTCTTCTCTCTAATTCTTAATCCTTAAGACTTCATCATTTCTTTGAATGTTTTACCGTGGCGCTAAACATATCGAAACCTTCGATAGAGTCTGGGACAAAGCTTTCATTTCTAAATTACTTTTTTTTCTTTTCTTGTGACTTTCTCTCTGACTTCCTTTCCGGTCGTTCTCTAGCAGCATTTATGGACTGCTACCTCACTATGGATGAAACTTAGGGAGTGTGAGAAGCCTCCACAACCCACCCTCCAAATTTCAATAGTGATGTTCCTCGGTGGTATGTCTTATCTCCAACTCTTTTTCTACTTTTTGTTAATGTACCTTTCTCTTTATTACTTCATCATCTATCCACTCATATAGCAACGAATCCACCCTTCATTACTTTTTTCATTTTGAAAGATGTCTCACTCAACAGAATGTAGCTCACTCTTGGGGGGCTACCTTGGAGCAACTAACCTCTGGTATTTTGCTTTAATTTAAAAATTGGAGAAAGATCAGAGATTAATTGCTCCAAGGCCACCTTCATGGCATCAGTTATTTGCAGTTATCTTGGACCTCTTTCAATCTGAAAGGAGAAATGAAGTGTGGATTAGTCGATAAATGAGTGGGTTGGTAATGAAGTGATGGAGAGAATTCCACAAATGAAAAGTTGGAAAAAATTTGGGGATAGGAGAGAACATTGAAAATGATAGATTTAAAGGACGAACGTTGTCGGTCTACAACAGCTGCTCAACAACGACCATAAATGAAACCAGGGAGTAGGCCACATAGAGAATGATAGATATCGAAGGAGGGAAGTTAAGAAATAAAAAGCTTTGAGCCAGACTATCCAAGGCTTTCGATATTTGTAGCGTCACAGCAAAAGATACACCGAAATGAAAAATGAGCAAAGGATCAAGATTGAGAGAGGAGCGAAAGATCACCAGTAAAGCGCTCGTTACGAAAGCCATAGAGCCGGTATTAGAATTAGAAGTGATGAAATGTTTCGAAACCTTCCAGTAGTAATAGAGGGATTTTGGACACCGATGTGCCGCCGCAGAGCTGCCCAGCCAGGAACCTACCTGAGGCTTTTTTGGCACCGTAATTTTTGGAATACTCAGCTACCTTCATGGGTGTTTTTTAGTGCTTTTTTTTTATTTTTTATTTTTTAGATTTTTTTATTTTTTTTTTTTTTTTTTTTTTTTTTTTTTTTTTTTTTTTTTTTTTATTTATTTATTTTTTGCGGATTTCCCCCCCTCCCCCTTAAGGCTTAAGGGGGGGGGCGTTTCGGAGTTCACCAACGCGTTTTCGCTTAACCGCAAGGCCCCGCCGAACCGCGCCGAACGCGCAGCACCGCACTGGCTGCGCACTGCGACCAGCGGATAGTTTTTTATTTCGCTGTTTCGCATCCTCGTTTTTCTATAACTCATGAATGTATTTTAATATCCACGAATACATCCATAGACACATACACTCACCCTTATACACACGCACCCTCATCATCCCAGTCCTTCCCTCCTACCCCGTTTCATTCACCGTATCTCTATACACATTCCATTCACCGTGACTGCTTTATCTGTCTGTGCTCTCCAAGGAGGTATTCCCAATCCCCTATACCATAGTTTTCATTGAATCTATTTTCAAATTTGCTTTTCACTATATTATAGTATATATATATTATTATATATATTAATAATATATATTTATATATATATATATATATATATAATATATAGTATATAATATATATATATATAATATTTATATGTATATATATATATATATTGTTGCCCTCTTGTAACTCTTCTGGAAGTGTCTTCACAGGTATCCTGACCCTTGGGCCCTTCACTTTCAAGGAATGCGTCACCAGATGTCATTTTATGACTACTTACATGCTATATGCGACAACGTTTGGCGCATACATGTATAATGCAATCATCGCTGCGCATAACATCTTCCTATCTTCTGATGCGAATCCATACACACCCACAAAAATGAACAAAGGAATGTGGGATTGTAAAAAATGTGACCTATACCAGTCACTAACCGAACTGGAACTCGACCCGTAGCCCTCTTAGGAAAGTGTATACGGGACTTAACTAAGTTGGGCTCCGTCTGAATCCCTTTAAATATAAACAAATGTTGTTACGCTTATTATATAAGATCATTTTTGGTATGCATAGAACAAATTTTGGAATCGCTATTTCCATATTAAAAGTTTAGAAAAAGCGCATCTCGATCTTTTGCATTTTATATACTATGCAATTATAATATATATTATAATTAAATATTATATATATACATATATATCATATTATATATACTATATATATATATATATTATATATTATATATATATATAATTATATAGTATAGTAGTATATTAGAGTATATATATACAACGAAGAGAGAGAGAGTAAAAATCGTATCATCCATACACAACTCAATCATATAAACATACTTACACCACTCACACATACACACACACACCACATCACACCCGTTAATGCTGATTGATACACACAGCACACACACCCGCTAGCCTACTTATACACACACAAGCAGTACACCCACCCATAGACACTTACACTACCCCATATACACTTACACTACTGCCTAGACACATACCACCCGCCCTATATACACACACCACCCTTACCGACCCTGCCATGGATCATAGCACCAACCTAGCTCACACCCTATCACCCATCACGTTCTATCACTACACTGATGACACTTATCTGTCACACACGCACACCTAGCTATTTATACACAACACACATAACGCAGGGTTTTTATAACACACAATCGCCTACCCATAGGAACGTTACGCTCACACTATACGCTACACACACAAACACGATCATACCCTAGACACATACACCCACCCATTGATACATATACCAGCCGTAGCTCACACCTACACCTACACACACACACACACACACTACACACTATATATATAATATTTATATATATATAATATTATAGTATATATATATATATATATAAATATATTTTATATAGGGTATATACAGGCTTTTTACTTAGAACACCTAAAAAGTGAGTTCATGTACCTCAGGGATTACGGTATCGCAGAGGAGCGTTTCGGGGGTAAAGCTCCATGCAGCGACTACAATTCACAATTGATGAGTCGGACGTACTGAGGCCATGTAGTTAACTCCTAAAAAAACCAGGAAGCTGACCAAAACATTAAAATTAGAATCTTTTAAGAAGTTATACCGAATCATAAAATCATGAAAAAGAATGAGGAAGAGAACAGGGAGAAAAAAAGATCCAGGTGTCTGATATATAATCATTTATATTTACTACAACTGTACGAAATTTTATTACAAACTTAAAATTACATACCTTGAAGCAGTAAATCAGTAAATCAATAAGACCAGCCCCTAGCACCCCTCTATACAGCGTTGCTTTTGTTTTTACTGCCTTTACTGCTTTTAACTCATGTTTTACTGCTTTAACTCATTGTTTTACATTGCTTTAACTCACATATTTATTAAAACTTACATACCTTAAAGCAGTAAATCAGTAAATCAATAGAGGTGTTACATAGCAACAAGGGTTAGTATGCTTTTGTTTAAACTGCTTTACTGCTTCACTGCTTTAACTCATGTTTTAACTGGCTTTAACTCACATGTTTAGCTGCTTAATCAGATATATTTATACATGTACATACCTTAAAAGCAGTAAATCAGTAAATTTGTAAATCCAACTAACACCTAAGGGATTCGTATGCTTTTGTTTTACTGCTTTACTGCTTTAACTCATGTTTACTGCTTTAACTCATATGTTTTACTGCTTTACCTCATATATTTATTAACATTACATACCTTAAAGCAGTAAATCAGTAAATCAATTGAGGTGTGACCTAACACCAAGGAGGGATTAGTATGACTTTTTGTTTTAAAAAAAACTTTTTTTTACCGCTTTAACTCATGTTTTACTGCTTTAACTCATGTTTTACTGCTTTACTCATATGTTTTACTGCTTTATAACTCATGTTTTACTGCTTTTACTCATATATTGCTTTTGTTTTAGTTTTACTGCTTTAACTCATATTTTTTTTACTGCTTAAAACTCATATATTTAATTACATTATGGTTTTTTATTTTTTGTTTTAATACTTTTTATTTACTTTATTATTATTTTTATTTATTTTTATTATTATTTTTATTATTTTATTTTTATTTTTATTATTATACTTAGTGTTTAATTTACTTCATGCCTATTGTTCTTATATTATTTAGAACACACACATTCACTATGACACTTACACTCACACACATTCACTATGACACTATAACATTACCCATAGACACTTACACTTTCACTCACACACTCGCGTTATGGCCAATGGGATAACACACACACACACACACACACTACAGCACACACACACACTTCACTTATTTAACACATTACAAACTATTACAAGCACTTATAGCACACACATTCACTATGACACTAACATTTACCCATAGACAACTTACATTTACAACCTCTACACACACACCACACACACTCAACACACAGATTTACTTACACACGCAGATTTTCTTACACTCACACAGATTTACTTACACTCACACACAGATTTTCTTACCTCACACAAGATTTACTTACACACACAGCTTTACTTACACACACACAGATTTAACTTACACTTCACACACAGATTTACTACACACACACACCACCACACACACCCACACACACGCACACATCACTTTACACATATAACGTATATATTTAATTAAAAACCATTTATGTTTTAATTAACGCAGTACATTTATAGTACTCGATTCAAATATAACTAAAATTATTTAAAGTTTCTAAACTTCTATAATAATCAATCATTATCTTTGAACAAAGATTTATTATTAACCCTGTTTAATCACTTTTTTGTTTATAAATTTTTTATAACTATCAAGTTTAAAAATATACTTTACCTAAAATTTTATGAAATTTTATTAAAACATACTTATTTTAACGTACCTGTAAAGCAATATAGAAATCAGTAGGTCAGCCCTATGCACCCCCTCACTACCAAGCTATGCCACGTTTTGTGGTTCCATTGACTTACTGCTTTACATCAACTTTAGCCCTGTAATAAGTATAAAAAAACAAATAAGTTCTTCTCTGCTAACATAACTATGTTTTTATTAAAATTCTTTCTAAGTTCCTATATTTAGGAAGGAATCTAACAATTAGTCATTTAACAATTTATATATATTTCGCCGATGTTAACTAAAAATATTCTCAAAGTTTTTTTTAATAATTCGGATTTTCCTTTATTATTATTATTATTATCTATTATCTATGTACATTGAAATCCATCACGAGACAACACAAAACCCGCACTCCTTACAGAAACGACGAAACTGACCTCTCTCTGAAAAATGTGTTTGAATAACTACTTTAGAGCCTAAATTATGGTGATAATCCTTTTTTGTTAGCCCGGGGCGATTTGAGGCCTAATGTCCAGCGTCAAATAGTAATTTCACTGACCTTTTCATGTAATAATGTGGTGCAATAACGTTAGGCTAAATTAGGACCTAAATTTTAGGATAAAGCCTTTTTGTATCCATGCAGATTTAAGGCCTAATAGCCAAGGTCAAAAGGTATTCCAGATGACAAGATCATTGTTATTATCTCATTATTTTTATAAATATATTCAAACTGAAACATGCTGGATCGGTAAGATTCTTTAAAGGCAGGTAAGAAGGAAATGTTTCCTTACTTGTGATTGGTCCGAGTAGATCCTTATCTCTATATGACCTCGTATGTGATTGTCGAGAATTATTTTATCGTCTTTTGAAATTAACTTTGTTCTTTAAACTTGTAATTTGGAGGCAGGTGTGCCTTTATTTTATCTTTTAGACACCCACTCATTTTTAAAGATCATAGTACATTTTAGCTGCTTAAGCGGGGTGCACAAGGTTAATCTGTCTGTATAAAAGTGTTTTATTTTTACTAAGTGTATATCATATTTATAATAAATACTTACATTGAGGAATAATTATTAATTTCACTAGAATAGATAATAATTAATTCACTAGAATTATTCTAGTAGATCACGTGAAGCAAAACGCGCGCAAGAGCGCCCCGCAAGCGCGACACGGTGCGGAACGACGCATGAACCGCCGGCGTAATATTACTAACGCGGTCGCGAAAACATTTTCTTTATGATACACCGTTGTAAACTTTCATTACATCATTTTTGTATTTTCAAATATACCGCTTCCTATATTATGAACCATCCATTTTATTTCTTACTTGAACATTTTTAATTTTATTTATAGAAAATACCATTTCACTGGTAAAGTTCCTTGAAAAACATTTAGTTTTGAAAAGAACATTTTGTTTTGTAGAAAAACAGTTTGTTTTATTTATCCTAAAGTTATAATTCCTTGAGGGAAATAGAACAAATACTCCGGATTTGACGCTGGCCATGTTCCTCTTTGTGGTATGCCTTTAAGATCTTATTACTTTAAGGAATGTAAAACAAGTTTTATATGCCTTAAAGTTGCACTATATACGACGTAGAGTTAATGTAAAGAAGTTATTACCCCATTCCCTCCCTTTTCAAGGTAGGTCTTTACGGTTTTTTAAGCTTCTCTATGTATAAGTTATGAAAAAGTTGTTTATTCTAAAATATTATTACATAATTACTATATTACTATATTAGTTAAATACACAATGCGTGTACATGCATAATAAACTTACCCTCCTTGTACAAACCGTAATTTCTCTTTATGGATTTCCAGTATTGGTATCATATCATTATACTTCAAAAGTTACATCGAATGTATGTAAGGTCATAACCTCTTCTATATAAGGATTTGTTGTATGCATTCGCAACCATCGAGAATATCTCCTTGGTTTGTTAATAAACACTGATATACCAGGACCTTTAAATAAACTAATGCGCTTGAAACACATGTTATAGATGGTTCGTAATATACCCTTGTGATACAGTACACAAACTAATATTATACATCCTGAATGGGACGGTGTCCAAAAGATACAACGCGTGCTAGGATGGTAATGCCACCTACCACTTTGAAATACAACGCCCAATATTTTCGCGACCGCGTAGTAATATAACGCCGGCGGGTTCATGCATCGGTTCCGCACCGGGTCGCGCTGCGGGCGCTCTTGCGTTTTGCTTCACGTGATCTACTATAAATCTAGTGACTTATTAATTATCTATTCTAGTGAATGATTTAATAATTACTTCCCTCAATGTAAGTATTTAGAAATATAATTATAACCACTATAGTAAAAATAAAACACACTTTTAAATTACAGATCAGATAACTTGTGCACCGCTTAACAGCTAAAATGATTATGGTTTTAAAATGAGTTGGGGTCTAAAAAATAATAAACACACACCTGCTCAAAATACAAGTTTAAAAAAAACAAAGTTAATTTTCAAAAGACGAAAAAATAATTCTCGACCAATCACATACGAAGGTCATGATCAGAGATACAGGATTACTCGGACCAATCACAGTAAGGAAAACATTGTCCTTACCTGCTTAAAGGATCTTACCGATCCAGCATTTTTCAGTTTGAAATATATTTATAAAAATAATAATAATAACAATGATCTTGTCTACACTGGAATTACCTTTTGACCTGGTAATAGGCTTAAATCAACATGGGATACAAAAAGGCTTATCGCTAAATTTAAGGCCTAAATTTTTAGGCCTAAGCGAAGTTAAGGTTGCACCACCATTTTACAGAAAAAGGTCAGTTTGAAATATATTTTGACTGGGATTAAGCCTAAATCGCCCCGGGCTACAAAAAAGGATTATCCTAAATTTAGGCTAAAGTAGTTATTTCAATCCATTTTACCAGAGAGAGACGTCAGTTTCGTATCTGTAAGGGCGTGCGGGTTGTTGTGTTTTCTCGTGATGGATTGTCATGTAATAGATAATAATAATAATAATAATAATAAAGAAATCCGAATTATTTAAAAAACTCTGAAATATTTTTAGTTAACATCAAGCGAAAAACATAAATGTAAGTGAATAATTGTTTATTTTTAAATAAGAACTTAGAAAGTTTTTAATATAAAATGACATGTTATGTTAGCAGAGAAGAACCTATTTTGTTATTTTTATACTTATTCCATGGCTAAAGATGATGTAAGCAGTAAGTCAATGGAACAAAACGTGGCATAGCTTGGTGGAGGGTGCTAGGGCTGAACCTTTACTGATTACTGATTTATTGCTTTAAGGTACGTAAAATATATGTTTTAATAAAAATTCATAAATTTTAGTAAAAGTTATTTTTAAAACTTATATGTTAATAAATTTATAAAACAGAAAAGATATTACAGTAATAATAAATTCCCTTTGTTCAACAGATATGATTGATTTTATTATAGAAGTTTTAAAAAAAACTTTAAAATAATTTTAGTTATATTTGAATGAGTAATTATGTACGTGTTTAATTAAAACATAAAATGTTTATAATTATACGTTATATGTGTAGGTGAGTTGTGCGTGTGTGTGGGTGTGTGTGGGGTGTGTGTGTGTGTGTGTGTAAAGTAAATCTGTGTGTGAGTGGAAGTAAATCTGTGTGGTGTAAGTAAATCTGTGTGTGTCAAAGTAAATCGTGTGGTGTGTAGTAAATCTGTGGTGTGAGTGTAGTAACATCTGTGTGAGTGTAAGTAAATCTGCGTGTGTTAAGTAATCTGTGTGTGAGTGTGTGTCGTGTGTGTGCTAAGTGGTAAATGTTAGTGTCCATGGGTAAATGTAGGTTCATAGTGGAAGGTGTGTAATAAGGCAATCAGTGAAATGTGTGATAAGTGTGGTGTGTGTGGATGTGTGTGTGTGTGTGTGTGTGGTGTGTGTGTGTGACATCACCCCGCGTGTGTATCAGTGTAAATGTAAGTGTCTATGGGTAAATGTAAGTGTCATAGTGAATGTGTGTATAAGTGTCATAGTGAATGTGTGTGTCTGTTAATAAATAACAATAGGCATGAAGTAAGTAACACTAAGTATAATAATAAAATAAAATAATAAAAAAAATAATAATAAAAATAAATAAAAATAATAATAAAATAAATAAAAAGTATTAAAACAAAAATAAAACAAATAATGTTAATAAATTTATGAGTTAAAGCAGTAAAAACATATGAGTTAAAGCAGTAAAACTACGAGGTTAAAGCAGTAAACATGAGTTAAAGCCGTAAACATGAGTTAAAGCAGTAAAAACATTGAAGTTTATAGCAGTAAAACAATGAGTTACAGCAGTAAAACCATGAGTTTAAAGCAAGTAAAGCAAGTAAAACAAAGGCATACTAATCCTCCTTGGTGTCTAGGTCACACCTCTTTTGATTTACTTAATTTACTGCTTTAAGGTATGTAACTGTTAATAAATATATGAGTTAAAGCAGTAAAACATATGGATTAAAGCAGTAAAACATGAGTTAAAGCAGTAAAACAGTAAGACAAAAGCATACAGATCCCCTTGGTGCTATGTAAACATCTATTGATTTACTCGATTTACTGCTTTAAGGTATGTTAATATGCAAATAACATAGAAGTTAAAGCAGTAAAACATGTGAGTTAAAGCAGTAAAACATGAAAGTTAAAGCAGTAAAGCGTAAAACAAAGCATACTAACCCCTTTTGATATGTAACACCTCTATTGATTACTGATTTACTGCTTTAAGGTTATGTAATTTTAATAAATATGTGAGTTTAAAGCAGTAAAAACATATGAGTTAAAGCAGTAAAATGTTTATAAGCAGTAAAAGCAGTAAAACAAAAGCAAAAGCTTTAATCCCTTGAGGTGTTAGGAACACCTCTATTGCATTTCACTGATTTGACTGCTTTAAGGTATGTAATAGTTAAATGTTTTTTAATAAAATCGTACAGTTGTAGTAAAATAAAATGATTTAATATCAGACACTCTGGATTTTTTTTTCTTCCTTTCTCATTCCTCATTCTTTTTCATTATTTATATTTGCATAACTTCTTAAATAGATTTCTAATTTTAATGTTATTGGTCAGCTTTTCCTGGTTTTAGAGGTAACTACATGGGCCTCAGTACTTACGACTCATAATTGTGAATTAGTCGCTGATGGAGCTTTACCCCAAACGCTCCTCTGGATACCGTCCTGATAAGCATGACTCATTTTTTATTTTAAGTAAAAGGTGTATATATATATGTATATCTATTATATATATATATATATATAATAAATATATATATAATATATTATATATATATATATATATATATATATATATATAATATATGTATATAATATATGTGTGTGTGTGTGTGTGTTGTGTGTGTGTAGGTGTAGGTGTGAGCTTAAGTGTCTATGTATTCAAGGGTTGGGTGTATGTGTCTAGGAATGGTGTGTTGTGTGTGTAGGTATAGGTGTGAGCGTAAGTTCCTATGGGTAGGCGTATGTGTGTATAAAAAGCCTAGCGTATGTGTGTGTGTGTATAAATAGCCTAGCGGGTGTGCGTGTGTGCATAAGTGTCATAGTGTGTGTGTAGACGTGGGTGTAGGTGTGAGCTAGGGTTGGTGTATGTATCCATGGCAGGGTCGGTAAGGGTGGGTGTGTGTATATAGGGCGGGTGTATGTGTCTAAGCATGTGTCGTGTAGGTGCAGATGTAGTGTAAGTGTCTATGGCGTGGTGTATGTGTGTGTGTAAAAGTAGCCTAGCGGCGGGTGTGTGTGTGTTGTGTGTGTTTGTATTGTGAGTGGTGTAAGTATCGTTTATATCGTATGAGTGTGGTGTATGGATGATGCGATTTTTTACTCTCTCTCTCGTGTATATATATACAATATATATTATTATAATATAACTATATATATATATATAATGTTAATATATATATATTAATATATATATATATAATATATATATATATATATATATATATATATATATATATATATATATATAATAATATATTATATATAATATATATATATCTCTCTCTCGTTGTATATATATATAAAATGCAAAATCGAGATGCGCTTTTTTCTAAACTTTTAATATGGAAATAGCGATTTCCAAAATTTGTGCTATGCATAAAATGAATTTATATATAAGTACTATTGTTTAATATATTAAGGGCAATTCGACGGAAGCCCAATTAGTTAAGTCCATATAGCACTCCTTAAGAGCTACGGGTCGGTTCCAGTTCCGGTTAGTGACTGTAATAGGTCCACATTTTTTAAGATTCCACAATTCCTTGTTCATCTTGTGGGGGGATTGATTCGCATCAGAAGTGAAGATGTTATGCGCATGCGCATGATGCATATACATGTATGCGCAAACGCCTGTGCATATACAATGGCTACGTAGTATACAAATGACACTGTCGGGTGACCCTTCTAAAGAAGCCCAATGGGTCAGATACTGTGAAACCTTCCAGAAAGTAACAAGAGAACTATAATATATATAGGGTATATGAAGTTAATATATATATATATATATATATATATATATATAATATACTACTATATATATAATATATATATATATATATATATAGTATATATATAATAGTGAAAGCAAATTTGAAATAGATTCAATTGAAACTATTGGTGATACGGGGATCTGGGAATAACCTTCCTTGGAGAAGCACAGACAGATAAAGCAAGTCACGGTGAATGGAATGTGTATAGAGATACGGTGAATGAAACGGGGTAGGAGGGAAGGACTGGGATGATGAGGGGTGCGTGTGTATAAGGGTGAGTGTATGTGTCTATGGTGTAGTTCGTGGATATTAAAATAACTTCATGAGTTATAGAAAAAACAGAGGATCGACGGAAAAAAACCTATTCCGCTTGGTGCAGTGCGGTTGCGTGTGGGTGCTGCGCGGTGGCGACGGTCGGGCGGGCCTTGCGGTTAAGCGAAAACGCGTTGGTGAACTCACAGAAACGCCCCCCCTTAAGCCTTAAGGGGGAGGGGGGGAAATCCGCAAAAAATAAATAAATAAATAAAAAAAAAAAAAAGAGGGTTCTCAAAAATTAGGGGGGCGGGGGGGGCAAATTAGGGGGGTCATACGTACGCCGGTTGCTCCACATCCGGCTGGCACACCCCTTCTTCGAAGGGGT
>JABUQX010032598.1:2500-5000 GCA_015478945.1 Trachelipus rathkii
TAATATATATAATATATATATATATACATATATAATATTATATATAATTATATATATATTATATATATATATATATATATATATATTGTTACCGGACACAATAAACCGGTCTGAGCCACCGTACACGCGGGAGGTCTATATGGTTCTCCAGTCTCCAATAAGGGTCCAGAAATAAGGCAACAGGTTTTTAGCAGTATATTTAAAGTATAAAAATACAAGAGAAAAGTCAATCTTTATACCCAAACAAAATCCTATCTGGCTAGCCAATATAACCCCCAAAATGTTAATAAATTAAATAAATCAAATAATAAATCATAAACCCCCAAAAATGTCAATAAGTTAAATAAATTAAATATTCAATAATGATTCCTCCAAAATATCAGTAGCATAAATAAGTCAATAAAATCAATAATAATATCCACGAATATCAATAAATTCAATCAATAACCAGGGCAGACTGTCTGAACAGTACAACCGGGACTCAATATCTATATACTAAACAACACTGTGGATATATAATAATTCAAAGTATTACCGGGTTACACTAAACCTTCACAACTGGGTCAATCTCTTATTACAGTTTAAATGTATAAGGGAACTTTAATATCTTATGAAAAAACACAACAATGAAACTTCCTTTTAGTTTCCCGTGAAGCGTGGGGAGTACACACAAGTACCCTCCCATCTAGTGAGGCTGGGGAGTACCTCAAGTACCCCCCAATCCAGTGAAGGTGGGGAGTACACTCAAGTACCCTCCCAATCCAGTGAAGGTAGCGATCCAAATTACTCCAGGTTGGGATCAAGTTCCAGATAAAAGTGATCCAAATTACTCCAGGTTGGGATCAAGTTCCAGATAAAAGTGATCCAAATTACTCCAGGTTGGGATCAAGTTCCAGATAAAAGTGATCCAAATTACTCCAGGTTGGGATCAAGTTCCAGATAAAAGTGATCCAAATTACTCCAGGTTGGGATCAAGTTCCAGATAAAAGTGATCCAAATTACTCCAGGTTGGGATCAATTGAGATGGTTCGAACACCAGTACAATGATAATAATAATATATAATAATAATAATAATAATAATATAATAATAATAATAATAATAATATAATAATAATAATAATAAAATAATTAATGAATAATAATAATAATATATAATAATAATAATAATAATAATAATAATAATAATAATAATAATAATAATAATAATAATAATAATAATAATAATAATAATAATAATAATAATAATAATAATAATAATGATGCCATCACCGTTATAAATACTACATAGACAGAAGTAATAATAATAATAATAATAATAATAATAATAATAATAATAATAAATAATATAATTAATAATAATAAATATAATAATAATAATAAATAATAATGATTAATAATAATAATAATAAACTTTTCCACACCTTTCATACACAATCTCTTTGCTCCGCACATTTAACGCCAAGCATTCGTAATTTTTTACTCCAACTCCAGAATCTCAACTCCATCTTAACCTTATCTTCTTTTTTCTCTGAAACTGGCAAATCAGGGTTTACTAACGGTAAATGTTCACAAAATAACCTAGTAACACTCCAATAACAGTCTCCTATTAAAGCAACCTGGTACAAACCCGATGGTAACTTGATCACGAAAAATAGCATCGTAACGCTTCAATAACAATTTCTTAACTCAAACCTCGTGAAAATCTCTCAAAATCTACCTTGAAATATGCTACCACTTGCCTATTCACATTTTCCATCTTAACTCCTCGATCCTAATTCTATTACGTTTAGGCAAAATGCCTGCAAACTTCCCAAGTTTAGTTTTAAACTTCTAGATATATAGTTTTCACTTAAGCAGTTTGGGGATTAACACCTCAAAATATGGTTTTGCTAACTTGAACTTCAATTGGTTTTACAAACTATACCTTTAATCACTGTCTTTTTATTCTTTGTAGACACTACAATTTCACCTTTAGAGTAACACACACCAGTTTCCGTGACTTTTCACTCTTCTTGGACAAATGAAAAATGAGCATTTTCCTGGTCCGCGCGCCGCAGTTCTTTAATTAACTTGGTTTTATTCAATATCAGTCCCCCATATAAACTCCCTCCAAGATGTGCAACATCTTAAAAAGGAAAAAAAAAAATCAGCACCAACCTTCTACCTTCCTCCATCCTTCCGGTTGATGCTCTCCTTCGTGCTTCAGTCCTTTTCTCATACTCTATAACCCTCCTCATTACGTTTGGCTGTTCCGGTACCGATCCTCTCGACCTTGTGAACGGTGCCCTGTACAGATCCTCTGGTTCTGATGCCCTCCGTTCCTGTTGTCTAGCACTGGTACCAATCATCATAGCGTCCGGGACTTCACCTACTTCCACAAGCTCCTCATAAATAGACCTTGGTCTATATTCTGAACCTTCAGGGCTAGTCACCTTGATATTAACTTCTCCTACCTCCTCCACCTGTTCCTCCACCTGGTCTTCCTCGTGTGTCTCAAAG
>JABUQX010032598.1:7500-15000 GCA_015478945.1 Trachelipus rathkii
TATAAGAATAAGACTAAAACTAAAAACATTTGTAGGATTATTAAATGATTTAATATTTATAAAAAAATATTTTAAATTAAAACAATAAAATATCAATGCCAAAATCGGATGATTTTGGAATATTTACAATTTAGAGCAGTTGCAAAATTTGATAATATTAAAAAGTATTCTTGGTTCAACGCAATTTATCAATTAACTTGGTTTGAATAAAATATCTATATATTTCAATACCAAATTTTTTGTGTACACTATCATAGCCGTCCCGATCGCTGTCGTCTCATATCTTCGCAGCCAAGTCTTGATCCTTAGCAGAGTACTGAAAGAGTGTTCTACTGTACTGGTGGTGCATGGTTGGGCGAGTAGTATCATCAAAGCCTTTTTCGTCGACGGAAAGAAAGGTTCAGTCTCCTTTAAGACTTGGGAGACAACAGATATTTTAAGTTCTTCACTATCAGTTCTTGTCCTTCAAATTTTGTACAAAGTTCTAGTTTCTTCTTTCTAGCCTTCTAAGTGGTAAAAAACTATAAATGAAGCTGTCTTTTCTTTTAACTCATTCGATTGTTATTAGTAGCATGTGGAAAGGATGTGGATTGTCAATGAATAAGCAGGTGTATTTTCAGTAGAAAACCGTAATTCCAAAGAAGTTATAAAATCCAGATACGGAGTTATTAAGGGTCTTCTCCAGAACTCCGTGGGATTTGTTGCTGGGTGGTTGCTGCGGTGCTGCTGCCTACCAAAAAATTCGTGGTATATTCAGATCAAGTCCCAGTTGCTCGGCGATTTCATTAACTTCTTTTAACACTTCATCGATGATTTTTTCTTCACCTTTCCGATGGCTCCTAACCATTTCCACAATATGTTGAATGTGCTACGAGGTTTTGACGATATCCAAGGTCTTAGATTGGAGAGCATTTACAACTGGCTCTAACATCGAAGAGTATTTCGGGATCAATATCATAGCATGATGAATGACGACTTACATGCCGCTGAATGCAACTGAAAAGAGCTTTTTCTTGTGGCGGTATTACCTTCAATGGAAAGGATTTCTAATGCTTGCATCACTTCGTACAAAGTGGCTCCTTAAACCTCTGATGCACTTGTGTCTGTTCAGAGACCATCTGGGCTCTGGATACGGATTGGAGTGTTTGGCAATTTAATGTTGTTTTCTCAAGACCGTCTCGCGAAAAAACGTAATAATGTCCTTTATAGTTCCCACAGTATTGCGGATTTCTGGTATTGTGTTCAAATCATTTACTACTAAATTTTTTTTTGTGTGAAGAGCAATGAAAGAACAATGCTTTTTTATACTTTTTCCTCAATATTGCTTGGACACCTTCTTCTTTGCCAGGCATCGTAGAACAGTCATCGAAACCCAAGCCCACGCATTTCTCGGGATCCAGTTCTTCGGTCGTGACAAAATCGTCAATGGCTTGCGCAATGGTTTTTGCGTCAAGCGCTTTCAGTTCTACAAAGCCAATAAATTCCTCTTTGACTTCATCGGACTCTTTGTTCAAATAGCGCAACATTATGGAAATTGTTCCTTTCCAGAAATATCAGCGGTTTCATCTGCCATTAAGCTATACGTGCACGCTTCCTTTACTTTATTAACGATGTTTTCCTTTATAGTAGTACCACATAGAGAAATGATTTTATTCTGAATCTGAACTGATTGGTATGTGACATTTTTCTTTCCCTTTTCAAAATGGCTTTTCAATGACTGATCTCTGGCATCTATTCGTAAGCGGTACAAATTTTGCAACACTCCCTCATCATGATGGTTACCCCGAAGCGGTAAATCGCGCGTACAAGAAAATGTCACACATGAAATTATTGAGGATAATATTTTTTTTATTTTTTTCTATGATTTTCTTTGAATGCTGGTTAATTTGGATGTCTACCGGCACGTCCTGTAGGAACAATCTTGCAGCTTCAACAGCAGTTTTATACCACTCTGTGTTTGTATGTCCCTTACAAACCGCATGAACATCTTTATATTTAGTGAAAAGTCTTATTGTTAAAGAGCCTAGGACCCCCTCTGAACAAACTTTTATTTGGAAATAAAATACAAAACTTGCAAAATGCTCCCTTTAGGTGCCTGGAGTATGTCAGCCAAGGTGTATATGTCTCCAACCATTCATAATTGAATTTCCTCTTTAAGTGGGTAGCATTTTCCAAAAAATTATAGGTCTTAGGACGAATCCAACACTCTTTCAGTAACTGTTTCTTTTTCTCAGTCGAAATCATAGATGAATGTCCAACGTATCTACCAATGTCATTTTCGTGACTGTCATCTACTGAAACGCTAGCTCCGAAATCTGGACCCATATCTTGACTCGTTGAGGTGCTGGGCCTGGGTGTGGGTTCTTCATCATGCGAAATATGCGAAGTAGGAGGGATTGCCTCTTGTGTAGTCTTAGTTGAATTATTGGTATGTTCTTCGTTTTCACCGCTACCATTTCCAATTTTATCCGAGTTCTTCCTTTTCAAATTTACTGCAAACAATATATATATATATATATATATATAATATATATATATATATATTATATATATAATATATATATTATTATAATATATATATATATATATTTCTTATTATATATATATATATATATTATATATATATATATATATATATATATTTACAGTTGTCACCACCACTCACGGGCGAGGCCCTATTCAAGGAGGGGGTGTTGCGCGCCTCAGAAGTTCACACTTAACGCAAATTACGCAGATGTGCGCAGACGCAGGCTTTGAAGTGAGGGAGATTAAATTCAGCAGGAAACACAGAAGATGGAAGAGAATTCCACAGAACCGAGGTGGCAGGAAAGAAGGAAGCACCGCAGCGAACTAGCCTGGAGTTGCCAATATCCACACAAAACTCATGCGCAGACACAGCACCCCTAGTGTTACGAGGGCGTCGTAAAGGTGGTGGTACGCGAGTGACAAGTTCCCTCGAGCACCTGCCGCTGCAGTACCTATAGAAAAGAGATAAAGCACCAACATCGCGCCGCAAATATAGAGGGTCAAGAGAAGTGGAAAGTACGGAACAGTTTATGTCTTTTGGCTTTTGACTCGACCCTGTCCAAAAGCCGGGTGAAACCAGAGCCCCCCCCCCAGATATGAGAGCATCTCCATACAAGGGCGGATGAGGCCTTTGTATAGGCTGGAGTAACAGAGAAGAGGAAAAAAAAAGTCTCGCAGTCTAACAGAAACTCCAGTTTTTTGGGCCTCCCTAGCAACCGTTGTGATGTGAGGTTTCCAATACATTTTTTTGTTTATGTTAATGCCAAGGATGTTTATATTGTCAACAGGAGAGAGGAAAGAACAGTCGAAAGAGATAGAAAAGTTAGAAGGTGTTTTAGAGAGGGAGATTTGTAGAAGTTCAGTTTTTAAAGAATTAAATTTCACAAGGTTGAGACGACCCCACCCGGAAATTCTATCCAGATCAGCGAGAATAGAATCGGAAAGATTAAGACGATGAGGCAATTCCTAGAAGTAAAAGAGGGGAGCAGAATTGAAAATGAGTTGAAGAATGAAGGGTCGAGTCATCGGCATACGAGTGGATAGAGTTAGATGTGCAGGTGAGAAGATCATTAATGAAAAGAAAGAATAAAGTGGGAGATAAGACAGAACCTTGAGGAACACCACAATTAACAGAAAAGGAAGAAGTCGCCCCGTCAACAACAGCCGATATTGAGCGATTTGAGAGAAAACTAGACATAAGTAAGCAAAGAGAAGGAGGAAACCCAAAGGAGGGGAGCTTGGAGAGCAGTGACGCGTGCCATACCCGGTCAAATGCTTTGGATATGTCAAGCGCCACCACGCAAGTCTCCCCGTAGTTCCTAAGGGCGGAAAACCATAAATCAGTAAGATAGGAATGTATATCGCCAGTAGACCTCGAGCGCAGAAAGCCGTACTGGCAATCAGAAAGAAGTGAATGAGATTCCAGGTGATCTAAGAAATGAGAGTTGAGAAGGGTTTCAAAGATCTTAGATAGAATACAAGTGAGAGCTATAGGGCGATAGTTAGAAGGATCAGAACGGCTTCCTTTTTTCGGAATCGGCTGGACGTGTGCGCGCTTCCAACACTGAGGGAAAGTGTTAGTTTTGAGACATAGAGAATATAGTTGAACGAGAGGCGGGGTCAGCACGGAAGCACATTCCCTCAAAATTCGGGGAGGAATTTTATATATATATATATATATATATATTATATATATATATATATTATATATATTATATATATATATATATAATATATATATATATTATTTTATTGTATTACATATCTTAAATATATGTATATATATATATATATATAATATATATATATATATATATATATATATATATATGATCTCTGCCACATATGGTCATAGGCTAATAATTTTACTAGCATTCAAAGATGTTAACAGAAAAAATTAAAAGTATAGCAAACTATGTTGAAAATCACTAATTTCTGTGTTGTAATAAAAAATAGTTTTTTAAAATGAAGCTAACCTCATATGGACAAGTAAGATCATGTGTTACAAATTCCTACTTTTAAGAAGTAAATACACAAAATTTTATTAATATTTAAAGTAAAACGTACGTACCAAGGAATCTCCTAATATCCATGATCTGATGAAATTGAACTATAACTTTACACTGAGGCGGTGTTGAGTGATAATTTCAATGCTACTTTGAACCTTAAACACTTAATAAAGAATTGAGAATCCGACTGAACACAAAATCATAGAATTTATATATACATATCAACATTAAAAAAACATAGATAGAATAACAACACAGTTCTTATCTACAAATTAAAAGAGCATATAAAATGAGTGAGAAGACCTCGTATCGGCAAGAGAAATGTGAGAAAATGACGATATATATATATATATATATATATATATATATATATATATATATATATATATATTATATATATATATATATATATATATATATATATATATATATATATATATATATATATATATATATATATATATATATATATATATTATAAATAAAATATATATATATATATATTATATATATATATATATATATATATATATATATATATATATATATATATATATCGTAAAACGTACTTAACGGCCACCCGGAACGGGACGTTGGATCAAAAAAATTCGCAGGTAGACTCTATAAGAGTAAACACTTCTAGGGGGGGCAGCTGCCCCCCCCTGCCCCCCCCTGACGACGCCCATGTATATATATATATATATATATATATATATATGAAAATGAGATACAAATGTATGTAAAGTACTCACCAATTCAACTACTTGAAAAGAAGATCTATTTTTCTTTCTTTTTCTTCTGCGAACTTATTTATAATATTTTCATACCAGGATGGATGATTTGATAACTTAATTAAAAGTTCTGTTTCTATGGAAAGTAAAGCCAAATTTGACAGTCTGCCCTGACTCATCGTGCTTCGGAGGGATGTCTTTATACGATTTAGGCAAGAAAAACTCCTTTCAACAGATGCCGTTGTTGCTGGAATTGTGGCGATCAGACTAAAAAGTCTATAAGATTCAGGAAACACATCTTGTAAATCATTCTCTACGATGGTTTTTAAAATAGTTTGAATGTCCTTGTTCCGAAAGAGATTAGCATTTGTTTGGTCATAAATCACGGCTAATTCATTACGCAAAAATGATCTGTCAAAAAAGATACCATATGTGGCCATTAAAGAATCTAAGGGTTCTTCAGGAAACTTGTTTTGGAAGTTAGAGAATTTTGTGGAATTCCCTAACTGTAGGAATTTTAAGGCCGCTAAATTTGAGAATCTTGCCCTCATCTGAATTATGATATTATCAATTATTTCATAAAGGTTTCTCTTATAATGGCTTGACAATACTGATTCTTCTTCGTGAAGTCTATTTCTCGTTGGAGGAGGAGAAATTTCTGTTGCTTCTCTAGTTTTTTCAATATATTTTTCTAATGATTCTTCGTTTCGCATTTCTTGTATAGCTGTTTCACATAAGGTTATTTGATTTATGCACATTTGGATATCTACTGTTTTCTTCTGCAAGAAATTGTATACTAACTCTGTTTTAATAAAAATTTCTTGAAATACAAACAAATAAAATACAAAATTAAATTCAGACAATTTGTTCTTAAAAATTTCTGCTTGATGCCTTGTTTTGCCAGACTTGTCGTCCATTTTCATAAGCTCCTTAAAAGCCTCAATTAATTTAACCCTTTCAGAGGAAAGAGCTGTTAAAAGTTTTGCATGTGAATTCCATCGTATAAAACTGTTAGTAGGTATTCGCTTTCCCACAATTTTATCAAGAATTGCAGTTCTTTTTGTTGATTGGTGAAAAAAAACAGGTATTTCATGCAAGGTGCCAAAAAAGTCATTAACATCTTTAATATTACGGCAACTGTGCTGTAATACAAGATTTAGGCGGTGAGCTAAACAATGTGTGAAAAGAGCATATGGGGCATGGTTACGAATTTGTGCTTGAACTCCATTCAATTCAGATGACATAACGCTAGCCCCATCATAAGTTTGAGCAATAAGTTTCTTACGAAAGTCAAATGGTTCTAATAATTTAATAAGTTCCTCACTAAAACCTGATGCGCTCCTGTTTTCCCCAACCTCAAAAAAAACAAAGAAATGCTCTTTTATGAATCCATTTTCATCAACGAATCTGTAAATAACTGAACATTGTTCGTTCTCGTGTGTGTCGGTTGCTTCATCTACTTGAATTGAAAAGAAAGGAGCATTTATAATACCTTTTTGTATATAATCTTTAATTTCACTTGCAATGCAATCAATAATATCATTTTGAATTGTCTTTGACAAACCAGTAAAACCCCCCAATTTTTCCCAATGAGATTTCATTTCAGTGTCACGTCTTATGATTAAATCAAACATTTCTTTGAAGTTTCCTTGGTTGAAGGAACTTTGACACTCGTCATGACCACGAAATGCAAGTCCTTGTTTACCTAAAAAGCAAGTTATATCGATCAAAAGTTTGAATAATTCTCTATTTTTTTCACTCTGGCATTGTACTCACTTTTATTTCTTAGTGCCTGTTCACTTAATTGCTCCAAAATAGTCATATTTTGTTTACGTAACTGTTGAACGCCAATACTATTTTGAATATGTTCTTTAGAACCCCTATGCCTTTCCAAGCTTCTTGATAAGTTTTTCCAATCTCGAAATCCTTCATCACACCAAACATTCTTTTTTGCACTAAGTAATAAACAAGGCCAGCAATATAAACCATCTTTTTTCACGCTTCCACACAACCACTTAAACCGGTCATACCACACTCTCTTAAACATTCTGTTTTTGTTTTTACTTATTTTAATGGATTTTATATTTGGAGTTGGACTTGCAGTATTTAAAAGGAGTTTTTTTTCTTCTTCACTACGTCTGGCAAACGGAATGGTTAATAAAGAAACCACTATGTCATTTTCTTTTTCACTATCCATATTTTCAAATTTGCACAAACATTAAAACAACACCGAC
>JABUQX010032598.1:25000-30000 GCA_015478945.1 Trachelipus rathkii
CTACCAAACCAACTCTCCACTATGAATTCGTGGACGAAGTGATAAACAATACGATGTCTTGCAGCAGTCCTCATAAGCCGAAAAAAAGAAAAAGAAGGGTTTTTTTTGAAAAAAGAAAATTGAAAAAAATAAACTTTAAATTCCAAAATTCCCCAAAAGGTTGAGATTTGAAAGAATTTGAATTTTTAGATTTCTGGTATGAGTTAATGTAGAGCATTCGGTTTCCTTAAAGAACTAGTGCGTACCTCCGTAATTAATTGGGAAAATATACCAGTCCTCTTCACATGTCAGCAGAATTCCACGTGCTTTATAGCCTCTTTATTCGTACTTCCTCCTTGTTAAATAGAGAATTTCATCTGGAAACACCGGGCGCCTTTCATTCAAATACATGGCAAGAAGCCTGAGTTTTTCTAACCAAATGTTTAACGCACAGGTTCACCAGAAATTGATGGATGGAATTTCCCAATTAAATTGCTCTTGCAGCCATGAAGTGCTCTGAAACTCACTGGAATGTTGACAGATCCGTTGTAGATATACAACAGACGAATTTTGTGCCGAACGAGGGTGAAATTAATGGAAGAATTTAACAAAATGCCAAACAGATAAATATTTGAATCTGAAGTTTATTGCAACTAATACATTTTGATTGTGTGAATGTACTTAAGTTTTCAGATTTCCATTGTCATTGGTCGGAATATTTTTTATGAAATTGAACGAATATTGGTATTTTCTGTCATAATTGAGTCATTATTAAAAGTTAATTGATTTCTAATAAAAGGCTAAAAAAAAATTTTTTGCTTTTCATAACTCTCACATATATATATATATATATATATATATATAATATATATATATTATATTATATATATATTATTAAATATATATATATATATATATATTATATATATATATTAATTTATATATATATATATATATATATATATATATATATTAAGTAATATATATCATATTTATATATATAATATATATTATATATATATAATATATATATATAATATATAGTATAATAATATATATATATATATATATTATATATATATTATTTATAATATATATTTATATATATATAATATATTATATATTATATAATATATAATTTATATATATATAATAATATATATTTATATTATATATATTATAATATAATATATATATTATATATTATATATATATATATATATATATTATATATATAGTTAACTAGTTATTTATATATATATATATATATATATATATAATAGTAAATATATATATATATTAGTTAATATAATATATATTATATATATATATATATTATATATATAATATTATATATTATATTATATATTATATATATCTACTACCAACTTCAGGTTGGCTTCAAGGGGAGGTTTGAGCACCTGTTTGTGGACATAGACCTGCTGATGACCACAGCCCTCCACCCCATTTCAACTTCCAGTCGTTTGAGTTCCTGAATGAGGACTTGAAGGAGAACTCATCAAGCAAGAGGGTTAATCAGTGAGGTGCTGATAAACGTGACTCCTGGTAACGACAACGATGGTGTCCGTGCCACAAGAGCAAGGAGCAGGTGGAAATCCGACCCCTTTCCATTACATGAAGGTGATGACAACCAGCCTCTTGGCTCCCGACCACCATGGAGGGCAACTTGAAGAAGGCCTTTGAGATTTGAAACAAGCTGAAGGTGAAGAGGACCACACCACTGTCTGTATACCTATTCCCTCAGCAGCACAGAGAAGTCTGGTTGGACCATCTTTATCACAGTACATACCCCTGTCCCCCCCGTCCGCGTTGTTGGAGAATTGTTTCAGTTGGGCTCTAAATTTCTCAGGCTAAGAGGTATCCTCGACTGATGAGATTTGAGAAGCGGTGTTCTCTGAATGCAAATATTGCACCTTTTTGAATTTGAAGTGGCCTGTGCAGATTGAGTAAAAGGAAGGGGAAAGGAAGAGGAGAACAACAGCAATGACTAACTAGTAATTACAATTGGTTAATATATATATATATAATAATATATATATATATATTTATATATATATATAATTTAAATATATAATATTAATAATTAATATAATAATTTTAAATAAAAAATAATTTAATAATATATATATATATTATATAATATAATATATATTATATATATAGTTTATTATATATATATAAGATATATATAGATATATGATTATATTATATATATATATATATATAATATATATTTATAATATATATTATTATAATATATATATATATATTATATGATATTATATTATAGTATTATATATATATATATACTTAACATACGCAGTGTGACGTCAGAGTTAGTCATGTTTTTGTCCTATCTCCTCCTCTCCTCCTCTCCTCCTCTTCTTCCACCTTGGTCACAGCCAAGAGCACGATCTTCCTGAAGAGCTTCTGGGAGAACGAGTTTTGAGGCCTGATGGAAGAAGATGCTAGTTATATCTGAAAGGACGACAATTCCTACATAGAGGTGTTTATAAACTCGAGGATGGCGTTCGGAGCCAATTGGCCGAGAATGGTTCCTCTAGAGTGTTCTAGGAGTTATAAGAGTTTCGGACCAGAAGATGAAGATGCTGGACCAACTGAAAGGCGAAACTTTCTGGGAGGTTTGTTCCTAGAGATTATATATATATATAATATTATATATATAGCTTTATATATAGTATATATATATAATAATATAGTATATATATATATATTATATATATATATATTATATTAATATATTATATATATTATATATTATATATATTATATATATAATATGAAGAAGTTTTTAAAGAAAGATGTTTGGAATATAAAGGAGGAAAAAAGAAATATAAAAGCTGGCAACGTAGAGGAAAAAAGAGATAAAATGAAACATAGTTTGGAAGTACGATGAATGGGGACTACAAGGGAATAGAAAGCTCTTCTGGAAATAAGCGCGAAAGGTTAAGAAAATGAAAATAAGAGGAACATTCTCAGAATAATGAATAGGGATGAGGCTTTCGTAACTGATGGAAATATGGGATTGAGGGGAGTGTCGAAGGAACACTTCGAAAATCTGTATAACTTTGGTAGTAATGAAGAGGTGATAGTGAATGTGTGTGGGTTTGATGGTGCAGGAAGGAATGGATATTTTTGTGATGAGGTCATATAATAGGAGGAGGTAATGGGTAGAGTTGAGGAAGTTGAAGAATGGTAAATCTGCAGGTAATGATGAAATTGCTGGTGAAATGAGCAAGAACGGAGTTGAGATGGTGATTGAATGGATTTGGAAATTGTGCAACAAAGGCGTTTATGGAAGGTATGTTTCCGGAGGGATATGGAGAGAGGCAGCAAAATAGTACCACTTATATAAGGGTAAGGGAGATAAGGGTATCTGGAATCATAGGGGAATTAGTGTATTGAATGTTGTAGGGAAGAATATAGAGGCTGGTATTTTTGTCGAAAGATTGCGTCGAGTGACTGAAGGTACTGACATGGTAGGAACAAGGTGCGTTTAGGAACTTGTAAAGTATGTGTGGATCAAAATTATTTTGCATTAAAACAAATGATTGAGAAAATGAGGGAGAAGAATAGAAATAAATTTGTATTTAGGTTATTTATGGATTTTGCAACAGGCGTATGATAGGATTATAGGGAGCTCTATGGCAGGTTTTAGTGTTTATTGGTGTTGGGTGGTAGGCTCCTGAATGGAATAAAGTATGACATGGCGATAGCAAGCATAAATAGAGTCGAAAGTGAATTGGTTTAATATTAATAAGCGAGTGAGGCAGGGATGTGCTATGTCTCCCTTGGTTATTTCAATTTGCTATTGGATTGGGTTATGAAAGAATAGAGGTGTGGGTTGGCAGGCATTGTATTAGATGATGAGAGAATGGAAGTAAGAGTGGAAATGTGCCTATCTATTAAGTGCGGATGATTTGGCATTGTGTGGTGAATCTGAAAGAGTTTAAGAGGATTGTAGAGAGATTTGTAGGATGTGAGTAAGGATGTGAGTGGTAGATAAGAAGGGAGGTTATGGTTGTGAGTGAAGACAGTCCTGGTGTGAGGTTACGTTTGAGGGTGAGCAACTGAACAGAAGTGTCTGAGTTTAAATATTGTGGATATATGTTGGATGATAACGGAACAGATGATGCAGAGTGTAGTAGGAAACTTGTGAATGGCAGGAAGGTGGCTGTTGCAATTAAATCGTTGGTGGATGTAAAGTGTCTAAGTCTTGAGTGCACTAGGGTCTTACATGAAGGTATGTTGTTACCAGTATTAATGTATAGTAGTGAGAATATGGTCTGGAATAAGAGGTTAGTGAGATCTGAGTAAATGTTTTGTTGATTGGGATCAATCTTAGGGGCTGTTAGGTGT
The DNA here is from genome assembly GCA_015478945.1 of Trachelipus rathkii. Taxonomy (NCBI): domain Eukaryota; kingdom Metazoa; phylum Arthropoda; class Malacostraca; order Isopoda; family Trachelipodidae; genus Trachelipus; species Trachelipus rathkii. The sequence goes on from JABUQX010032598.1 coordinate 29,381, forward strand.
GAGAAGAAACTGATAAATGAGGAATGAACGTATTTATAGGTTGTGTTGTGTGAAGCAAGGGGATAAATGAGAGAATAAATGAAAGTACGGTGAGATGGCTTGGTCATGTGGAAAGGATGAATGACAATAGGTTGGTTAAAAGGGATGTACAAAGTGGTGTTGGTGTTGGAATTGACCGGGCTGGAAGACGCGAACAAAAAGTTGACTGATTCAGTAAGGAATGCCTGGAGGAGAAAAAATGTAAGTTCTGAAAGAGGCAGAAAAGAATAGGTGCAATAATAGGAAGTGAATGACGAGTTTTTAAATAGGTATGTTGTGGCGCGCACTGGGCAAGATACAACCCATAATGCGAGAATGCCCCTAGTGAGGGTCCGTCGCGGTCCCGTTGTGATGCTCTAGGGTGGACGTTTTGACTGCGACGAGTTCTCACTAATAAGTATATTAGTATATATAGGTATATAGATATGTGTCATGTTCTTCTACTACTTTTCTTTTTCTGGTGTGCATCGTAAGCACCTTACCCCCCCAGTCTTGGGGAAAAAGTGGATGATATAATATATTATATAATATATATATTATACTATATGTATATATATATATATATATATATATATATAATA
>JABUQX010032598.1:35000-47500 GCA_015478945.1 Trachelipus rathkii
TCCCCATTTGATTACAAAATGTCAAGTTGCCGTAACGCAATATCTTTTGTGGTTACCCAATTTCAACTGGTTTTTATAAAATGTCACCATTTAGTAACACAATGTCCCTTTGTGGATACCCTTATTCCCCTTCTGTTTACAAATATTCCCTTGTAGTAACCCAATATGCCTTTGGGGTTACCCAATGTCCCCTTGTGGTTACAAAATGTCCAAATGTATTAACCCAATATCCTCTTGTGTTTACCTAATGTCCTCTTGTGGCTACAAATGTTCCCTTGTAGTAACCCAATGTCTCCGTGTGGTTATAAAATATCCCCTTAAAAAAAACAAAGTCCCCTTGTGGTTAAAAAATGTCCAGTTGTAATGACTCAGGGTCCCCTTGTGTTTACCCAATGTTCCTTCGTGGCTACAAAAATGTCCCCTTGTATTAACCCAATGTCACCTTGTGGTTAAAAAGTCCACTTGAAGGAACAAAATGTCCCCTTTTTGTTACACAGTGTCCCCTTGTAGTAACCGAATGGCCCATTGTGTTTGCCTAATATCCCCTTATGGTTACAAAATATTCCCTTGTAGAACCCCATTTTACCTTTGTGGTTACCTAATGTTTCCCTGCGGTTAAAATTGTCCCTTTGTAGTAACCCATTGTCCCCTCTTGATTACAATATGTCCCTTTGTTGTTACCAAACGTCTCCTTGTTGTTACAAAAAGTCACCTTGTTGTAAATCAATGTCCCTTTGTGGTTACCCAATGTCACCTTGGGGTTACAAAATTTCCCTCTGTTGTAACTCATTGTCTCCTTCTGGATATCTAATGTCCCCTTGGGGTTAGAAAACGTCCTTTTGTAGTAACCCAATTGTCCCTCTGTGATTACCCAATTTCCCCTTGTGGTTAAAAAATGTCAACTTTTAGTATCCTAATGTTCCCTTGTTGTTGCAAAATTTCCCATTGTTGTAACCCAATGTCCCCTTATGGTTATCTAATGTCATCTTGTTGATACAAATTGCCTCTTGTATTAATAAAAGTTCCCATTGTGGTTACCTAATGTCCCCTTACTTTTTCAAAATGTCCCCTTGTATTAACCAAATGTCCCCTTTTGGTTACACAATGTCCCCTTGTGGCTAGAAATGTCCCCCTGTAGTATCCCATTGTCCCTTTGTTGTTACAAAATGTCTCTTATATTAACCCAATGTCCCCTTGTTGTTATAAAATATCCCCTTGTAGTAACCAACTATCCCCTTGAGGTTACAAAATGTCTATTTACAGTACCCTAACGTAACTTTTCTTTTGCATAATGTCCCCTTGTGGTTCTAAAATGTCCTCTTTAGTAACCCTATGTCCCCTTGTGTTTACAAAATATCCCCTAGTAGCAACCAAATGTCTCTTTGTGGTTACAAAATGTCCCCTTCTAGTAAAAAAATGTATTTACAAAATGTCCCCTTGTGGTTACAAAATGTCCCTTTTCATTAATTCAATGTCCTCTTTTGGTTACCCAATGTGTCCTTGTGGTTTCAAAATGTCCCCTTATAATAACCCAATGTATCTTTTGGTTACCAAATGTCCGTTTGTTGTTACATAATGTCCAATTTTAGAAAGCCAATATCCTCTTGTGGTTAAACAATGTCCCCTTGCCTTTACAAAATTTCCCCTTATAGTAACCCAATTTCAACTTATGGTTTTCCTAGTCACCTTGTATTTACAAAATGTCCTTTATAGTAACCCAGTGTCCCATGTGGTTAAAAAATGTCCCCTTTTAGTAACCTAATGTCTTTTTGTGATTACCCAATGTCCCCATGTGATTACAAAAAGTCCCCTTGTAGCATCCCAATGTCCCTTTGGGGTTACAAAATGTTCCCTTGTACTAACCAAATGTCCCCTTGTGGTTATCTAATTTCAACTGGTGGTTACAAAATGTCCCCTTGTATTAATCCAATGTCCCTTGTTGTTACCCAATGTCCCTTTCTGTTTACAAAGCGTTCCCTTGTTTTAACCCAATGTCCTATTTTTTTACCCAATGTCCCCTTTTGGTTACTAAATGTCCTTTTGTATTAACCCAATGTCCTAAATTTGAGGTTAGAAAATGTCCCCTTGTAATAACTAAATGTCTCCTTCTGCATATCCAATGTCCCCTTATGGTTATAAAAAGTCCTCTTGTAGTAACCCAATGTACCTTCTTAGTTACCCAATGTCCCCTTGTGGTTACAAAATATCCACTTATAGTATCCCAATGTCTCCTTGTAGTAGTCCAATGTCCCCATTTGGTTAAATAATGTCCCCTTGTGGTTGCAAAATCTTCCCTTGTATTAATCAAATGACCCCTTGTTGTTACCCAATGTCCCCTTATTGTTAAAAAGTGCCCCTTGTAGTAACCCAGGGTCCCTTGTGGTGACCCAAAGTCCCCTTGTAGCAAAAAAGGTCCCTCTGTAGTAACCCATTATCCCCTTGTGATTAAAAAATGTCCCGTTATAGTAACCCAATATTCCATTGAGGCTGCAAAATGTATCCTTGTGGTTACAAAATATCCTTTGTAGTAACATAATATCCCCTTGAGGTTACAAAATGTCTTCTTATTATAACCCAATGTCCCTTTGTGGTTACCTAATGTCCCCTTGTGGTTACCCAATATCCCCTTGTAGTTACATAATGTCCCTTTGTAGTAATCCCAATGTTCCCATGTGGTTATCCAATGTCCCCTTGTAGTTAAAAAATGTCCTCTTGTGGTTAAAAAATGTCCCCTTGTAGTAACACATTGTCCCCTTGTGGTTACAAAATGTCCAATTGTTGTTATAAAATGTTCCTTTGTGATTGCATAATATCCCCCTGTAGTAGCCCAATGTCCCCTAGTGGTTACCCAATGTCCTTTGTTGCTACAAAATGTCCCCTTGTATTAACCCAATGTCCCTTTTTGGTTACCCAATGTCCCCTTGTGGTTATATGTCCCCTTGAAGTAACCCAATGTCCACTTGTGGTTACCAATTATACCCTTGCGTTTACAAAATGTCCCCTTGTAGTAACCCAATGTCTTTTTGTATTTACAAAATATCCCCTTGTAGTGGTCCAATTTTCCTTGGGGTTTCCCAAAGTCCCCTTGTGGTTACAAAATGTAACCTTTTAGTAACCCAATGTCCCCTTGTGGTTAAAAAATGTCCCTGTGTAGTAACCCAATTTCCCCCTGTGGTTTCTTTAAGTCACCTTTTGGTTACAAAATGTCCCCTTGGAGTACAACAATGTCACCTTTGGGGTTGCACAATGTCCCCTTATAGTAACCCAAGGTTCATTTATAGTTATCCAATGTCCCTTTGTGGTTAAAAAATGTAATTTATATTAATCTAATGTCCCCTTTTTATTACCCAATGTTCACTTGTGGTTTCAAAATGTCTCCTTTTAGTAACCAACTTTTCCCTTGTGGTTAACCAACATCCCCATGTGATTACAAAATATCAAGTTGTAGTAAGCCAATATCCTTTGTGGTTACCCAATGTCCCCTTGTCGTTACAAAATGTCCACATGTATTAACCCAATGTCCTCTTGTGTTTACCCGATGTCCCCTTGTAGTACCGCAATATCCCGGTGTGGTTACAAAATGTTCCCTTGAAATAACCCAAAGTCCCCCTGTGTTTACACAATATCCCTTTGTGGTTAAAAAATGTCCCCTTGTAGTAACTCAAGGTCCTTTTGTGGTTACCCAATGTTCTTTTGTGGCTACAAAATGTCCCTTTGTATTAACCCAAAAAAGTCCCCTTGAAGGAACCCAATATCCCCTTGTTGTTACAATATATCCCCTTGTAGTAACCCAATGTCCCATTGTGTTTACCTAATGTCCCCTTATGGTTACAAAATATTCCCTTGTAGAAACTATTTTCCCTTTGTGGTTACCTAATGTTTCCCTGCGGTTATAATGTCCCCTTGTAGTAACCCATTGTCCCCTCTTGGTACCAAAATGTCCCCTTGTAGTAACCCAATGTCCCCTTGTGGTTACCAAATGTCTCCTTGTTGTTACAATATATCACCTTGTTGTTACTCATTGTCCCTTTGTGGTTACCCAATGTCCCCTTGTGGTTATAAAATGTCCCCCTGTTGTAACCCAATGTCTTCTCTGGGTATCTAATGTCCCCTTGAGGTTAAAAAATGTCCGTTTGTAGTAACCCAATGTCCCTTTATGGTTACCCAATGTCGCCTTATGGTTATAAAATGTCAATTTTTAGTAATCCAAAGTCCCCTTGTTGTTGCAAAATGTCCCCTAGTTGTAACCCATTGTTCCCTTATGGTTACCTAATGTCATCTTGTGGTTACCAAATGCCCCTTGTATTAATAAAAGTTCCATTGTGGTTTCCCAATGTCCCCTTATTTTTACAAAATGTCCCCTCGTATCAATCAAATGTCCACTTGTGGTTACCCAATGTCACCTTGTGTCTATAAATGTCCCCCTGTTGTAACCATTTGTCCCCTTGTTTGCTACAAAATGTCTCCTTATACTAACCCAATGTCCCCTTGTGGTTAAAAAATATCCATTTCTAGCAACCCACTATCCCCTTGAGGTTACAAAATGTCTATTTACAGTAACCTAATGTTTCTTTTTGGTTACATAATGTCACCTTGTGGTTCTAAAATGTCCCCATGTAGTAACCCAATTTCCCATTGTGAATACCCAATGTCCCCTTGCCTTTACAAAATGTCCCCTAGTAGCAACTAAATGTCTCTTTGTGGTTACAAAATGTCCCCTTCTAGTAACCAAATGTCCCATTGTGGTTACAAAATGTCGCCATGTGGTTACACAATATCCCTTTATAGTAACCCAATGTCCCTTGTAGTTACAAATTGTCCTCTTGTAGTGACCCAATGTCCCTTTGTTGTTACAAAATGTCCTCTTGTATTAATTCAATGTCCCTTTGTGGTTATCCAATGTCCCTTTATTGTTACAAAATGTACCCTTGTTGTAATCCAATGTCCATTTGTGGCTATCCAAAGTCCCCTTGTGGCTAAAAAAATATCCTCTTGTAGTAGCCTAGCATCCCTTTGTGATTACTGAATGTCCCATTGTGGTTACAAAATGTCCCTTTTTATTAATCCAATGTCCCCCTTGTGGTTACCCAATGTCCCTTGTGGTTTCAAAATGTCCCCTTGTAGTAACCAACTCCCTTTGTGGTTACCCAATATCCCCATGTGATTACGAACGGTCTAGTTATAGTATCCCTGTTATATTATTCGGATTGTCAGGGCTAAGATTCTGAGTTCCGCGAAGAAGAGCGGGTAAATTTTTTTATTTGAAAATATTATTTTTTTCGGAATTATTAATTTTAAGAATAATTTTTATTTGGAATTATTTTACGAAGATTTGGAAATATTTTGATTGAATGTAGAATTCAATTAATTTTAAGAACAATTTTATCTGGAAATTATTTTTCGAAGATTTCTTTTATAGTGATAAAATAATTCAGTGGGAAAAAAGATGTCAAAGACAACTTCACACCTTAACATCTTGGAAACTGCAAAAGAATATAAATATAAGTTAATTAGTTCCCACACGGGTTCTATCTCTCGTTGAAAATACACCTTTGGAAGACTCTGTGTCTATTGAAACTCTCTTACGAAAGAGTATTTTCAGATGACTTCTTGTCTGTTGGATGTTTATTCAATTTTAATACATTATTTGAGGAATATTATACTTAGAGAGTGTTTGAAGCGACTAGCGTTCACTTAAGGAAAACTACTTTGGAAGGAATTCGTAACAACTTGAGAGGAACTATTTTGGAAAATAATTTTAAATTCACTTGTGATGAATTACATTGGAATTATTCTGTAATCACTGGAGAGGATATTCAGTACTCAATCTGAAGGCATCAGAAGATATTGTGCGTGGCTGCAAGCTATTTCAGAAACAATACGCCGAAAAGGGACTTGGGAATTACAAGTGAGGGAATACTGATTGTTCATTGGAGTCTGTTTATGACTTAAATGTAATTTGGGATTTAAAAGCTGCTCAGTGAATAATTATAATACTTTTGTATCTGAAGTTGAAATCTGTGAAGTGAATTGCACCTTAGGGAATTGGATCTATTTAACTTTTTGTTTTGAGTAAAAAAAATTCCGGGGTTTGTCACACTTATTTACTGATTGGAATCCCGTCTTGTGACATTCCCAATGTCCCTTGTGGTTACCTAATTTCAACTGGTGGTTACAAAATGTCCCTTTCTGTTTAAAAAAGTCCCCTTGTGTTTTCCAAATGTCCCTTTGTGGTTACCAAATGTCCCCTTGTATTAACCCCATGTCCAATTGTGGTTACATATTGTCCCATTATCGTTACAAAACTTCCCCTTGTGTTTACACAATGTAACCTTGTCGTTAAAAAATGTCCTTTTGTAGTAATTCAATGTCCCCTTGTGGTTACAAAATATCCCCATGTTATAAACAAATGTCTCCTTCTGGATATCCCATTGTTCCATTTTAGTAACCCATTGTGCCCTCTTAGTTACAAAATGTCCCCTTGCAGTAACCCAATGTCCCCTTATGGTTACCAAATGTCTCCTCGTTGTTACAAAATGTCCCATTGTAGTAACCCATTGTCCTTTTGTGGCTACCAAATGTCCCCTTGTGGCTAAAAAAGATCAACTTTTAGTAACCTAGTGTCGCCTTGTTGTTACTAAATGTCCTCTTGTTGTAACATAATGTATCCTTGTGGTTACCCAATGGCACATTGTGGTTCCAAAATTTTCCCTTGTATTAAAAAAATGTCCCATTTTGGTTAATCAATGTCCCCTTATTTTATAAAAATGTTTCCTTGTAGTAACCCAAAGTCCCCTTGTGGTTACCCAATGTCCCCTTCTGGCTAAAAATGTTACCCTGTTGTAATTCATTGTCCCCTTGAAGTTATAAAATTTCCCTTTATAGTAACCCAATGTCTCCTTGTGGTTATAAAATATCCTCTTGTAATAACCCACTATACCCTTTAGGTTACAAAATGTCAACTTTAGTCACCCAATGTCTTTTTGTGATTACATAATATCCACATGTGGTTCCAAAATATCCCCTTGTAGTAACCAAATGTCCCCTTGTGGTTACCCAATGTACTCTTGCGTTTATAAAATGTCCCCTACTAGTAACCAAATGTCTCCTTGTGATTGCAAAATGTTCTCTTGTATTAACCAAATGTCCCCTTGTGGTTACAAAATGTTCCTTTGTGTTTACAAAATGTCCCCTTATATTAACACAATGTCCCTTCTGATTACAAAATGTCCCCTTGTTATGACAAAATATCTCCTTGTGGTTACAAAATCTCCCCTTGTAGTAAACCAATGTCATCTTGCAGTTACAAAATATCCCTTTGTATTAATCCAATATACCCTTGTGGTTACCCAGTGCTCCCTTATTGTTGCAAAATATCCCCTTGTAGTAACCCAATGTTCACTTTTTGTTACCCAATGTCCCCTTGTTGCTAAAAATTGTCCCCTTGTAGTAACCCAATGTCCCCTTGTGGCTACACACTGTCCCCTTGTGGCTAAAAAAGGTCTCATTGTAGTAACCCAAAATCCCTTTCTGGGAACCCAATGTACCCTTGTGGTTACTCAACATCACCTTGTGGTTAAAAAATGTAAACTTGTAGTAACCCAATGTCCCCTTTTGGTTACAAAACGTCCCCTTATAGTAACCCAATGTCCTATGCGGTTACCCAATGTCAGTTTGGGGCTACAAAATGTCCCTTTTATTAATCCAATGTCCCTTTGTGTTTACCTAACGTCCACTTGTGTTTACAAAATGTCCCTTTGTAGTAACTAAATGTTCCCTGTGGTTACAAAAATTTTCCTTGTAATAACCCAATATCTCAAGTGGTTGAGCAATGTCCCCTTTTGGTTGGAAATTGTCCAATTGAAGTAACCCAATGTTCCATTTTGGTTACACAATATCCCCATGTTGTTAGAAATGCCCCCTTGTAGTAACCCAATGTACCCTTATTATTACCGAGTGTCCCTTTGTGGTTAAAAATATCAGCTTTTAGAAACATAATGTCCCCTTGTGGTTACAAAATCTCCCATTGTAGTGCCTCACTGTCCCCTTGTGGTTACCTAATGCTCCCTTGTGGTTGCAAAATCTCCACTCTTAGGAACCCAATGTCCCCTTGTTGTTTCAAATTGTCCACTTGTAGTAATCAAATATCCCCTTGTGGTTCCTCAATGTCCCCTTGTGGTGTCAAAATGTCCCCTTGTACAAACCCAAATTCTTTTTTTGGTTATCCAATGTCCCCTTGTGGTTACAAAATTTTCCCTTGTAGTAACCCAATGTCCCCTTGTGGGTACAAAATTTCCCCTTGCAGTAACCCAATATCTTTTTGTAGTTACGAAATGTTTCCTTGTGGTTACACAATGTCCCTTTGTAGTAACATAATGTCCCCTTGTGGTTACCCAATGTTCCCTTGTGGTTACAAAAAGTACCATTATGGTTACCCAGTTTCCCCTTATTTATACCCAATGTCCCCTTATAGTTACAAAATGTCCCCTTGTAGTAACTTAATGCTCTCTTTTGGTTACCCAATGCCCTCTTTTGTTTACAAAATGTCCCCTTGTAGAAACCAACCATCCCCTTGTGGTTACCCAATGTCCCCATTGGATTACAAAATGTTCCCTTGTAGTATCCCATTGTCTCTTTGGGGATACAAAATGTCCCCTTGTAGTATCCTAATGTCCCCTTATAATTACCGAGTGTCCAATGTTTGTTACAAAATGTCCTTTTTTAATATCACAATGTCCCCTTATAGTAACCCAATGTTCATTTGTTGTTACATAATGTCCCCTTGTGGTTACAAAATGTCCCCTTGTAGTAATCCAATGTCTCCATCTTGATATCCAATTTCCCTTTGTGGTTACCCAATGTTCCCTTGGGGTTACAAAATGTTCACTTTTATTATCCCTATGTCCTCTTGTTGTTACAAGATGTCCCCTTGTAATAACCCTATGTCCCCTTGTGGTTACCCAAGGTCCTTTGTGGTTACAAAATGTCCCCTTGTGGTTACCCAATGTCCCCTTATTGTTACAAAATATCCCCATGTAGTAACCAAATGTCCCTTTGTAGTTAAACAATGTCCCCATGTGGTAAAAAAATGTTCCCCTTTAGTAACCCCTTGTCCCAATGTGGTAACAAAATATCCCCTTACAGTAACCCAATGTCCCTTTGTGGTTATGAAATGTAACATTGTTGTTACAAAATGTCTCCTTGTAGTAACCCAATATCCCCTTGTGGTTACAAAATGTCCCCTTATAGTAACTTATAGTAACTTTTAGTTATAGTAACTTATAGTTAAAGTTGTAACTTATTTTTTTTTTGAGGTGTAACTGCTTTTGCGAAGATGTAACTTTTTTGTTGAGTTGTAATTATTTTGTTGAAGTGTAACTTTTTGTTGAGTTGTAACATTTTTTGAGGTGTAACTTTATTGTTAAGCTGTGTCTTTTTTGTTGAGGTGTAACCTTTTTGTTGAGTTGTAACTTTTTTGTTGAGGTGTAACTCTTTTTCATCATGTATAACATTTTTTGTTGAGGGGTAAATTTTTTTGTTAAGGTGTAACTTTCTTTCTTTAAGTGTAACTTTTTGTTGAGGTGTAACTTTTTTGTTGAGTTGTAACTTTTTTTGAAGTATAACTTTTTAGTCGAGTTGTAACTTTTTTGTTGAGGTGTTTTTTTTGGTAGAGTTTTAACTTTTTTCTTGAAATGTAGCTTTTTTGTGTAGTTGTAATTTTTTTGACGTAACTTTTATGTTGAGTTATAACATTTCTGTTGAAGTGTAACTTTTTTGTTGAGTTGTACCTTTTTTTGAGATGTAATTTTTTTTGAGTTGTAACTTTTTTCTTGAGTTGCAAATTTTTTTGTTGAGTTGTAACGATTTTGCTAATTTTTAATTGTTTTATTGACGTTTAACTTTTTTGCTGAGCTGTAACTTTTGTGTTGAGGTGTAACTTTTTTTGAGTTGTAACTTTTTTTGTTGAAGTGTAACTTTTTTTTGTTGAGTTATAACTTTTTTGTTGAGGTGTAATCTACATGTTGAGTTTTAACTTTTATGTTGAGATGTAACATTTTTGTTGAGGTGTATGTAGATTTTTTGTTGAGTTGTATTTTTCTTGAAGTGTAAATTTTTCGTTCATTTGTTACTTTTTTTGTTGAGGTGTAACTTTTTTTGTTGTTGTAACTTTTTTGTTCTAATGTAACAATTTTTATTGAGTTGTAAATGTTTTTTGAGGTTTAACTTTTTTATGGTGTAACTTTTTTGTTAAGGTGTAACATTTTGTTGAATTGTAGCTTTTTTTTGCTGGTGTAACTTTTATTGCTGAGGTGTAATTTTTTTGTTACGGTGTAACTATCTTTGTTGAGTTGTAACTTTTTTTGCTGTGGTGTAACTTTTTGTTGAGTTGTAACTTTTTGTTGAGGTGTAACTTTTATTGTTGAGGTGTAACTTTTTGTTGTGTTGCAACTTTTTCTGTTGAGGTGTAACTTTTTGTTGAGTTGTAATATTTTTGTTGAGGTAAACTTTTATTGTTTAGGTGTAACTTTTTGTTGTATTGCAACTTTTTCTGTTGAGGTGTAACTTTTTCTTGAGTTGTAACATTTTTGTTGAGGTGTAACTTTTTTGTTGAGTTGTACCTTATTTTGATGAGGTGTAACTTATGTTAAGTTGTAACTTTTTTGCTGAGGTATAAGTTTTTTTGTTATAATTTTTTTGTTGAGATGTAACTTTTTTCACGTAACTTTTTTGTTGAAGTGTAACTTTTTTTGTTGAGTTAAAACTTTTTTGTTGAGATGAAACTTTTTTGTTGAGTTCTAACTTTTTTTTGGTTGAGGTGTAACTTTTTTTCTTGAGTTGTAACCTTACTTTTTGAGGTGTAATTTCTTTTGTTGAATGTGGGCTTTTTTGGTGAGGTGTATTTTTCTTTGAGTTGAAAGTTTTTTTTTTGAGCTGTAACTTTTTTTTTTAAGTTGTAACTTATTTGTTGAATTGTAACTTTTTATGTTGAATTGCAACTTTTTGTTTAATTGTAACTTTTTTGTTGAGTTGTAACATTTTTTGTTGAGGTGTACCTTTTTTTGTTGAGCTGTAGCTATTTTGCTGAAGTGTACCATTTTTGTTGTGTTGTTACTATTTTGTTAAGGTGTAACTTTTTTGTTGAGCTGTATTTTTTTGAGTTGTAACAATTTTTGTTGAGTTGTAACATTTCTGTTGAGGTGTAACTTTTTTGTTGAGTTGTTTGTACCTTTTTTAGAGGTGTATTTTTTTTGAGTTGAAACTTTTATGTTGAGTTGTAAATTTTTTTTTGAGTTGTAACGTTTTTGTTAATTTGTAATTTTTTTGTTGAGGTATTTCTTTTTTTTGTTGAGCTGTAACTTTTTTGTTGAGGAGTAACTTTTTTGTTGAGCTGTAACTTTTTTGTTCAGGTGTAACCTATTTGTTGAGTTTTAACTTTTTTGTTGAGATGCGACTTTTTTTGTTGAGGTGAAGCTTTTTGTTGAGTTGTATCTTTTTTTGAAGGGTAACTTCTTTGGTTGAGTTGTAACTTTTTTCTTGAGGTGTAACCTTTTTTTGTTGTAACTTTTTTTTTTAGCTATACTTTTTCTTGGGTTGTAACTTTTTGTTGAATTTTAATTTTTGTTGAGATGTAACTTTAATTGATGAGTTATAACATTTTTGTTGAGATCTAACTTTTTTTGTTGAGTTGTAACATTTTTGTTGAGGTGTAACTTTTTTTGTTGAGTTGTTTCTTTTTGGTTAAGGTTTAATTTTTTTGTTGAGTGTAACTTTTTTTGCTAATGTGTAACTTTTTTCCTGCGTTGTAACTGTTTTTGTTGAGGTGTTACTTTTACTGTTTAGGTGTAACTTTTTGTTGTGTTGTAATTTTTCTGTTGAGGTGTAACTTTTTTGTTGAGTTGTAACCTTTTTCCTGAGGTGTAACTTTTTGTTGTTGTAACTTGTTATGTTGAGGTGTAATTTTTTGTTGAGTTGTAACTTTTTTTCCTGAAGTGTAACTTTTTTGTTGTTTTAATATTTTTTGTTGAGGTGTAACTTTTTTTTTTTGACTTGTCCCTTTGTTAAGTTGTAACTTTTTTGTTAAGGTGTAACTTTTTTTGTTGAGTTCTAACTTTTTTGTTGAGTTGTACCTTTATTTTTTTAGTGTAATCTCTTTTGTTGAGTTTTATCTTTTGTTTTGAGGTTTAATTTTTTTGTTGAGGTGTAACTTTTAGTTGTTACTTTTTGTGTTGAATTATAATTATTTTTGTTGTATCTTTTTTATTGTAGTGTATCTTTTTTGTTGAGGGGTAACTTTTTTTTGAAAAGGTGTAACTGTTTTTCTTGAGGTGTAACTTTTTTTTGAGCTGTAATTTTTTTTTGTTGAGGTGTAACTTTTTTTTTTGACCTGCACCTTTGTTGAGTTGCAACTTTTTTGTTGAGGTATAACTTCTTTTGTTGAGTTGTAACTATTTTTTTAGGTGTAATTTCTTTTATTGAGTTTTTCATTTGTTTTGAAGTGT
>JABUQX010032598.1:55000-56668 GCA_015478945.1 Trachelipus rathkii
AATATATATATATATAATATATTATATAATATATTTAGGATGTTACCGGAACCAGAATTTTTTGGTTCCGGCCGGAACCGGAACTATTCCGGAACCTTGGAAAAGTTCCGGCCGGAACCGGAACTTTTTGACTTCCGCTACACCTTGCATATTCTACTTAAAACTTGTCTGATAACAAGTGGAGTCTCTCTAGAAGTATCTGGCATCTTGTCATATCCATACTGTGAGCTCTTAGTTTTCTGGTAAGCCAAAAATTTGGATAGTCGGATCCAAATAATTTATTAAAGTAAAAATAGAAATATACATAGTATAAAGTTTCTACGAGTCTTCAAAGTTTAAAAAAGCTTTTTTTTAGAAAAGGCTTTTTTTTAAAAAGCTTTTTTTAGAAGAGGGTAAAACGTTAGTTTGAGGATAAGAGATCAACGTTTTAACTCCAACAACATGGAGAGTAACATTTTTCTACACCATAACATTTCAATATTCAAATAAATATATACATTTTTAAGTAAGAAAATTATGGAATCTTGTTTTAAAATTTTTCCAAAATTTTTTGCTTAAACAGTTTAGTTAATATTTTGTTTTGTAGAGTTTTCTACTTTAAAAGTTAATTCTTTTTAAATAATAATATATAATAATAATAATAAAATAATAATAATAATGAAATAATAATAATAATAATAATAATAATAATATAATAATAATAATAATAATAAATAATAATAATAATGAATAATAATATAATAATAATAATAAATAATAATAATAATAATAATAATAACTCAAATATCAGCATTTATTTTCATGTATGAGTTTGATGCTTTTTCAAGCCTCCTGAAATTTTCTTTAAAATTTTTTTTTGAATAAAATAAAACAATTGATTTAAGTATAGTACCAAGCTTTTGTCCGTACACTTCGGACATTTTTCAAGGAATAGAATTTATTTTTAATATTTTACAATATTATTTGATACAATAAATGTCGTGTAAAACTAATAACAAAAAATAAGAGTAAATAAAATTCCTAAATTTAAAAGTTTAGAGAAGTGTGTAACAATAGAGAGATTCTATCTAGTCAAACTTAAAAGATGTTCAAAAAATTGGACATTTTGTTATATTTTTATGTTTTAATCAACAACATTGGTTTTATGTATCCTTAAGCAGCAACGCATTCTCCATAGCGCAATTCATAAAACACTGCTTTTTTTGTTCTTGTTATCGATAGAGAGCCCTCTTTTATGCTGTTATCAGGGATATTTGTTGTGTGCTGTTTTCTTCTTTTAAAATGTTGAAATATCTTTGTTTCGGGGTGTTTACTTATGTTGCGACATTCTTGTTGAGGGTATTCGTTGTGTATCCGATACAAGCGGCGTTACATCCACTTTCAAAACATTGAAATCGGTATACAACGTTTTACTGCTCCCACCATCCAAAAGTCGCTTCACGAGTAGAGAAGCACGGAGCTCAGTTTCAAATGGCTTTATAGGCACGATGCTTATATAAGCTGTCCTTACCCGTCTTTTGCATTAGATTGCTCTTATTTAAGAATTAATTTTTAATTTGGGTTCTCTTCCTCCGTTTTTCTGAACTGATTATTTTCAGTTTTCTATACATATCTACGAGCTTAGTCGTTTCGTTTTATTCATGGATTGGTAATTAAATTATTTAAAGT
>JABUQX010032599.1:0-17500 GCA_015478945.1 Trachelipus rathkii
GAGATTCAACCCTATTCCAAGCCGTTTAGGTCACCCTGGCACGCACACAATCAATGTCGAAAGCCATTCTCACTGAGCTGAAACACCCTATCCAAATAGGATTAACTCATCACTCAAGATTACACTAGTACTTCATAGCGACTCATTCTCGGGGCTAGAATCAGCCATCACACAGCCATCAAATTAGCGTCTGCGCGGTAGAAATGGAGATATTGAACCTCGATCTAGCACTATCCCTGGCAAGGCCAAGGGCTTCGAAATATCCATATGCAATACAAGGTTAGCACCACACACACAGTAGCTTCAGATCTGTAGTTGCGAGAGACTTAACAATAGTGTATCATACTAAAGGAATATTGCGTAAATTTTCCACAAAGTTAAACTGGGTGCGTTAATCTTGGTGGCTCAGCAAGGGAGACCTCTCATCGGAGACATCGCAACTCCTTCTCTTCCACTCCATCTCCCACTGCCAACAAGCTCACGACACACCACATCAATCCACCCATCACCACACTGCGATTGTTTACTCTACGGTCGTTCATTATCATTCTGTCTTCAGATTCGACAGCGATCAAAGCACACATGTTTGTCATTTCTATAATATACTCTAGGTCACCTTGCTCTACTTCTCTAACAGTATTTCTTTCTCGACAATTCCTGTACCATCGACATTTCTAGTTCCACATTCATCGCACCGAAAGATGTAATAGTCGAGAATAGCTGTATCGACTGATCTTACAGATTCAGAGGCTAGTCGTGCGATCGGTTAGCTATCACTCATAGGTGGTGCGAATGTGGAGATTAGATGGTTGGTGTATTGTGGTGGTGTGTGATGTGTGTCGCATACGCTGATAGTTGTTTAGACTATTGCGCGACATGTTAAGCTCTCACGCACATATTACTTATGACGACACCGCAGCAACCCACAGATCACCGTTTGCTTACAATCCCACAACACTATTATGGCCAGGGGAGGTATCATACTAGAATGTTGCTCATAAAAAAAAACGAAAGTGGTCTGTAAGCCCAACAGAAGAGGAAGATTGTATGTAGGACTTATTATAAACGGTGGGCCCACAGAGAGACCAAGTGACCCTAAATTATCAAGGTGCGATCAACCATCTACATATGGTTGACACACCAGTGACATAAACAAAATAGGAGATGGTCTAAGCCTACACAACGGAAGGAGCACCACACAATCACATAATACCGTGGGAGCATCACATCAAAGTTAGGCTCCCAGTTTATATAGGCTAAGTAGTAAACTAAAATCAAAAATTAATCACAGTATCGACTATTGTAGGTCAAAATTGAACCCCCAGGTCACATGTCACACACGTTGGAAGCAAAGGAGAGATAAGGATAAACAAAATACAGGAGTTTAAGCCATACGTAATATACCTATAATTATCAAAAATATGAGGTCATATATATACATATCATCTTATATACCTAAAACTACCCCGAAACGTAAGATCAAAAAATGTTACACTATAGTATACTATACAGAGTGAGAGTGAGGCTAGATATATAAATCTTGAACATAGCTCAATATATATACGGTCCATGAATAGTTTATGGGGCGATATACGTAAAAATAGAGGGGAGATAGCAAAATTAATCGTACATAATATATACTAACGGTATTGCTGGCCGCAACCGTTGGCGCAACCTTCTCGATGGAGTTGCTATAAAAAAATTACTACTTAAAGGAGAGTTGCATAATAGAGAGCAAAAAAAATATATGGATTAGAGCTTATGCCAAAAAATAATATTACTAGTGAGTATGTCGCCTAAAATAAACAATACCGTCATATAATATAGCTATAGTATGGGTACGCCAATAAATAATGTTAAACCTACAATATATTATGGATAGTACACTTAAAGGGTTGGTATTATTTACACGAAAAATAAAGTCATGCGCCTACAAAGAGGTGAAAGGAGAAATATAAAAGTGAGTATCCAGGTCAGATTAGTATAAATTATTAGATAGCTCTATACCTAAAGTAGTTCAGTCGAGGTATGAAAGCTAGGTATCAAATAAAGGTTCAGACGCTGATAGTCATTTTCGAGTTGAGCGGAAATTAGGATCTCTCATATCGTATACTAGTCACTATTAAGTATTACTCTATTAGTATAATGTATATATTGAGTGAATATAAATATGAGCATTAACGCTCTGAGTATTATGACTTATTGGGGCCAGAGAACTGGAAATATAGTAAGAAAGATATTGAGAAAAACTAGACCATAATGACTAATGTCTAATCTATTATATGTCATAGATTAAAAAAAAATAGTATGATAAACGCAAGAACATAATATATGATATGAAAAAAGATTGATTATCCTCAAAATATAAGTAATATAGTGTATCACGTTCGAGCTGTATAACCATGCTAATAAGTCATCATATAATGAGAGTAAAGTATACGAATTATACAGCAACAGCTTCACGTAATACGAGAGTAGTAGCAAAGTATAGGTAAATGAGAGACAATTAATATAAGCATACATATATATGTATTAACAGTAGTGAAAGGAATAGTATTAATAATATATTATACTCATCAGCTTTATATATATAATACTTATTATATATATAATATTATATAGTATTACTTAATATTAATACTTAATAAATATATATACTTATTCAACTATTATTATGTTTCTTATATTAATTATATTTTTACAAACTTACACTTATTATTTATATATATTAGTATATACATTATATTATTAATTATATAATATATTATTATATTAATTAATTATATACTTAGTTAATTGATATTATATTATTATACTTATACATCTATATTTATACTCACTTATCTATTCATTTTAATGTCATAATCGTATCTTTTCTTATTACTCTATTTCATCTTTCACTCTTTCCTTTTTGCATTATACATCTTTTACTACTTAATCTACTCATATATTATCATATATTATATCACTACTATATATATAATTTATATATTATAGATTACTAAATTATATTATTACTATTCATATATTATAATTATAGTATAATTATATATATTATTATTCACATCATATTATTATTATTCGATTTTATTGTTGATATTATGTATTATATATATTATTATTATATTATATATTATATTCATTAATTATATAATATTTTATAATATTCTCACTTGTAATTACTTTTTCATTTCTTATTATTATATATTATTCAAGATTATATGTTATCTCTCATATATTATTAAGATGTATTTCATAATTATGTTATTCTTACTCAACTATATTTATTGTATGTAATAATTCTTAGATTAATATTATAATATATCTAAAATTACTTATTATAATTATATATAACTTAATATATAATTCTACTTTATATTTTTATTATTCATATTACTCATATATAATTTAATTATACGTATGTATATTTTACATTTATATATCATCTATCAGCAAGACTTACTTATATTATTATATTGTCATATAAGATTTATATATATTAGTAATATATATTTCTATACTTATAACTTCATGTAGGACGATTACCAATCGAATGTCGTACTAGCAGCTCTAAAATAGGCCATATATTTAGTAGCGTTAGTCTCGTTAGCACCTAACTCAGTCAGCTATATGATGAGAGAGGATGACAATAACTAATTTGTTTAAAACCAGCATTAGTATAGCTTATATATTATAAACAATTGCACTATTTTCTTCGTTTAAATATAATAAGTTCACGTTTAATACTAATATAATATTAATAATATAAACGATAAAGATATCATCTATGTGTATTTATCAAATATTTTGTTAGATATTTCAGTATGCATTTTATACAATAATAAAACGTTTCCAATAGGTTATGTATATCCGCATGAAAAATATTATATGAAAATCTAGGCAATAGTTATCCAAGTCGTATAATAATGTTATAATACTTCAAACATTATAGTAGTGTAAATCCGCTGTTTCCTAATGGCCATGGGAAGCAATTATCTCCTAATGGTCACTTTATTAGCTGAGGGGGAGTCTGTCGTTGGCCTTTTTACTGTGTAAGTTTCTATGTTTGAAAATCTAGTTTCTTTGTTATGGGTAGTTATGGAAGTACTGTTTTCTTGTCCGTCGGTTGATACACACATTAGTTATATATGTATATTACCTTTTTTATTCTTTTATTTCTTATATATTCATTGTATCTACGTGCATATTTTAATTATTATATATTGTAACGTAATTTATTACATTTATTATTTAACTTTCTTACTTGTAGCCTTCTCTTTAATTAGGTATATACTTTATAGGGCTCATTATCTCTCAATAGTATTTAGTTCTGCTATTATAATTTATTTATTATTATAATTATATTTTTTTATTATATCTTTATTATTCGAGAGTTTAGTTGAGCCTTCTAAATCCCAATTCTCTCTGTGATTTTTGAGGATCATTTCTTTTCGCACTTTCAGATAACACTTCCTTTCACCACGTCACTTACTTCATTGTCACCACTGCGTGGCGCGGCTTGAAGTATCTCTCTTAAAATCACGTATGTAGCATCAATCGGTAATATAGGACCAAAGACCTATTGCATAGAGTTTAAAAAAAAACATGGATTATCTTACAGCTCAGTCATAACATCTTGACCTTGGATAATGGTATTGTACTTTTCTCTTATCTTCTTATATTACATCTTCTATATACTACTACTATAGCATTGTGTAGAGTACCAACCTTCATCGTTATTCTGTTTTGCACTTAACTCATCTTTTCTTATCCTTCTTCTTTCTCTATCTTCTTCCTAGACATAATTCTACATTATATTCCTTCTTCTTCTCATAGGGATCTTGGAGGAAAAGATTAGCATAGCGTAATGAAAATTTGTTATGAAGAATCACATAACGAGCAGGAATTTTTGTCTAATTAGTAAACATTATGCTCTTTATGTAAATAAAATGAAAAGACTCCAAAGCTCTTATTGATATCCACACCCCCCAGGGTCCTATAAACACTGGCTTTCACTTAGTTGGGTGTCAAAGCGTGTGTTAGGGTCGGGGGACGTTCGTCCCGCGTTCACTTTTGAATACCCAGCGGTCTTTTTTAATCTTTATTGGCAGCCCATGTATGTAGTCAATCACCTTTACGTTATCGGGCTCTGAATAATGTCACCCCTATCAAATAAAAAAGTCTAATATACAGTATTATACTTCATGTTGTCACCAATGACTGAGGATTTCAGTACTACATAAATAGTATTATATAATCACGCTGGTATATGTACATACGTAGCGGTCTAAAAGTATAAAAAAAGAATAATATTATATTTTTTCTCCTTACAATATATTATTTTAATTTCTAATTATTAATATACCCTTTAAAAGATTACCATATTATAATAGTAATACAATAAGGATTCGATTATTTTTCACCGTCTTGTGCCTAATCACTGAATAGTTTGGATTGGAGTTGAGTACTTTATATAAAAATAAAATATATTAATTAAAAAATATGTACTATATATTCATTATAACAAATGATTATTACTGCTTATTATAATACCGCAATATGATATTTAAGTGTTTTGATAATAATAGCTAATTTCAAGCTCTTAGCAGATGATCATTGTGGGACTTGGTACTTAATAAATTATAGTTTATATATATATATCTATATTTCTGTATATAGTTGGCCTCTATAATGGGAGAAGTTATATTATACTATAATATATATATACTTTAAATAAATATAGTATAACCTTTATATATAATAACTTAATATTAATATATAATATAATATTAATTAATATATTATAATATATATTACTATATAATATATTAATATATATATATCATATATATATATATATATATTATATATATATGATATAATATAATATTTAAGATATATATATATATATCATATAACTTAAATTCAAATACCCTGTGTTTTAATAATATTTGGTAAAGTAGTCTTGGCCGCACACTACGTACTCATTCCATCACAACTACCATATATGATAATAATCTATTAGCTGGCACAGCAACATGTTCAGACTTCATTAGTTGAAAATGCTGGTTCGATCCATATATGATAGATATATATATATATATATATAGGAGTATAACTATATAATATATAATATATATAAATATCATATATATCATATATTAATATATATAATATATATATTATATAGTATATTATATAATATATTATATATATATATATATATAATTATATATTATTAGTATAATAATATATAATATATCATATATTATATATATAATAAAAATTAGTATATAACTGCAGGGCCTCAGCTCTTAACTATTCAATCCGCCAGGCAAAAAAAAAATTCACCTATAGAAAATATACGGATATACTAATATATATATTTTATGTACTATATATATTCGAAAATTATAAAGATTAATATATATCATAATTATAATATTATATATTATAATATATAATATAATATTGAATATATATATAAGATATATATTATATTATTATTACGATATTTTAGGTTATTATATTACTTACTACTATATATTATATATATATATACCAATTACCGGGATAAAACAGACACCAGGACTGAACTTATACACTCTGTTAATTTCAACCTTCTATATTCGTCACCGCCACCTTAGACGACTAACCCCAATCCTCTAAACTACCCGTCAAACCAACTCACAACAACTAAAGAAACTATTGTGGATAAAGGATTAAAAGAGCTGCCCTCCCTACACCCCTATTCGAATTTTTATACTCCACATTTCCAAATCATATTCTCGCGCGCAGTGCGGATTTCAACCTCGACCATATCCTCACGCACATGGGGTGCGGAAACGACATCATACAAACAACATTAGTTTATATCGCTTGGCGTGGTGAGTATCGTGGACGAACTACGCCCTACGACCGCCCCGCGGGCTAACGCATAAGTCCTTAACGATTGGAAACACTCTTGTAATGATACCCTCTATTTCCACAAAGAGAGAAAAACAAATCCTGAGCCCGATCAGTCCGAATGCCTCCCTCTCCTCATGGGCAAACCAATGTCCCCATTTCCGACCTGAGCGTCAGCGATTCTGTTCTCACCCCCTTACATCAGGGAACTAACCTGCTGAGATCGGCATCCTAACCACTCTAATCCCGACCCAATACGCACCGCCTATACGCACACAGTTGATACCAGGATTGGAATGGGCCCCCGTCCTTAGACACTTGCTAAACCGCACCTGGGGGTTACGAACCCTTCAAGCTGGGTGGCCAATCAACTCCCTCCCCCGTCCCTTTGGAGGCCATCATTCTGAGACGCCAGCCGCGTCATGGATCGTTCTTCAAGTCGCAACATTGTTCTGGTTATTCGACACCCCCCCCAGCCCTCCAAAAAAAAAAATAGATTAAACTCACATACAGCAAACTCAAAAGGCTATAATGCCAGTCAATATCCATCCTACTATCATTGACACATATCGAAAGCACATATGTAAATACCCTCAAAACACCCAATCCATTAACACACATACATAGCCCTGACAACTTCATAACATTACCAAAGGCCACAGAAAAATCTTATAGACTCCATACCCTCTGCCCTGAAAATCAACGCCCCAAGCTCATAAACAAAAATCCACTCGAGGTTCAAAAACGTAATGGAACATCAAGGCACAATTCCCCATGTTTTATACTTTCTATTAGTCTATATCCAACTATTAACACAATCTCTCTTTTACCTCGAGCCCCAAATCAGCCTTTGGGCAACCTCTAGTAAGACTAATACAACAAACAAAATAATCAATCCACACGTCATCCACAATCATCACTTCTGGTTTTTACTATATAATTAAGAGTATTACAGAAAAATACATCTAACCTCCAAGCATCTCAACGCATTGAAAAAAGATAAACAAGGGCGCTGTTGGCATTCGGTCAGATCCATTATTGACAATGTATAAAACTTAAATAATATACAATTTATTTATATTACCTGCGAATAACCATAATATATTATATCTATCATATCTATAATATATAACTTATATTATTATATTAATAATATTATATCAATATTAAATACGACGGGTAACAATAGATATATGATCTATTATATATTAAGTATAATAATATATAATTTATCTAAAATTATAAAACCCAATTTAATAAATACTACGCCTTTATATAATATATCTATTAATAATTATATTCTAATGATCATAATAATTAATATAATATATATTTATATATATATATTATATATATCATTAAGAATAATAATATTTAATCATATAATATTAGTAAACATATAATACAATTAATATTACTTATAAAGAATGATAATTAAAATTTGTAAGATATATAAAAACTGATATATGTAATAGAAAAAGTCTTCTCCCCATATAAAAAATTTCATATATATATAGAATAATATATTATAATTATATAGAATATATTATAAATTCTTCAAAATCATATAGATAAATTATATAAATAATTAATATATAATAGATACTTGGCAGATACCCTTGGAAACATATTTTGATCTGTATAATATAGATTAATATATTTATTAATATATTACTGAATGTGTGTGACTGGTGTGCTTGGTATTGTGTGTCGAGGGGCGTTGTGTTGCGTCTTGTGTTTGAGGAATACGTCACCATAGATAATTCAACCCTAATACTTAATTATTTTTACCTTTTAATGTTTTTTCCAAGGTTTTAAATATCTTGTAATGTGATTTGAACAGAGATTTTCTAGTAAATATTAAAGATAAAATTAGTTGATCATAAAAAGTATAGTTGCATGTTAATTAATATTTAATTAATGAAAACACCACCTCAAAAAGATAAATTTAATTTATAAATTATACAATTTTTAATTATATTTATTAAGATTTGAAAATTTCCTTAGTCAAACAGCCTGTAGTCAGATGACTTCATTTCTTCTTTTTAAATTATTTTATAATTACTTAATAACTAGTCAAAATATGAAACATGGAGGTTTCTTGGATCATTTTATTTATTTTTATAAATTATATGAAAAGTAAGTTATTGAAATATTATAATTAATCTGTGATGATCTTTCTTCCTTAATTAGTTATATATTAAATATTTATAAGAATCATATCTTATATAATATATATATAATAAATTATAATTATATTAATATAATATATACTAGATATGATATATATATATATATATATATCTATTTATAATTATATATTTATAGTTACTGAAACTTTAACTTAATCAAAATTGTTTATATTTTATAATTAGAGATGGACCAAACCTGTAAATTATAATTTCCGTAAACGAAAACAATTAATTCGTACAATTCCTTGTGCGTAATATCATCTTAAGACATCTATATTAATATAAATATAAGAGATACTTATTAATATAC
Source organism: Trachelipus rathkii (assembly GCA_015478945.1). NCBI lineage: Eukaryota > Metazoa > Arthropoda > Malacostraca > Isopoda > Trachelipodidae > Trachelipus > Trachelipus rathkii. The sequence continues at coordinate 9,409 of JABUQX010032599.1, forward strand.
TATCTAATATAGAGAACCTACCTTCGGGTGACGACCATATAGTTATTATAGTATCTACATAATCAAATAATTATATTATCTCGCTCACCAATTAAGTGTAATAATTGTTAATTACACTATATATATTAATATCAGCAAATCGTAATATTACAACCATCACACCATTACAGCTGCCCCCAGTCCCAATAAGAAATGCAACCAGTTAATGGATAATTTATAAAAAGGGGAAAATAAAGAGCCATTAATTAAGGAAGTGCCTCCCTCTCAACCAATACAAATCAACGGAAACACCTCAAGTGGAAAAAAGAAAGAAACATAGTACCAGAGAGAATGGAGAAGTAAAAGAGAATATATTATATTGAATAAGGCGAATAAAGTAACAAGGAATAGGAAAATTTTTTAATAACAGCAAAAAAAAGTGAGCTATCGCAACATGTATACAAAAATGTAACAGAGAAGATGGTGATCTGCTCTTAAGAATAAATCTGTTTATTCCTTAGAAGCATGTAAACTACCCATCATTTTCAAGACAAAGTATTATTAAAATCAATTTTGTCCATTAAATTTACTGAAAGTCTTTTTCATTATTCTATGACCACCCAGACATTTGTCTTTTCACACGGGTTCGTCTTAATGATCAGTCGTTCGAAGTCTAAGTTATGTGATATGGATCTTCCGTGTAATTTTCATGTAAAGTTTATATCAATTCCTTCTAGGTTGAGGTTTTATAAAATTATAAAAATTCACACGTATTGTGTTTTCTTCACGCACTCCTGCTTATATATTATTAAATATATACAAATTTTATACTATAAATATATTTATAATACTTAATGTTCTATATTATGATGCAAATAGAATTAATGGAGTGCTATATATATAAATATATTAGATACTCCATATTTTAATTATCGATACGATACTTTTTGGAAACAGTTTAGCACGTCATTCAATAAAATGATAGTATAATTGACGTATATTAAATTACAGATAAAAAAAGAAGAAAGAAAACAAAAAAAACACAAAATAAATAGATATTAAGTGTTAATTACAAAATATTACTATGTCAATGAAAAAAACTTTATGCAATGTTATCAATTTTTATAATAAACCACTGAAGGACCTGAATGGCCTAACCTAACTTCTGTCCAGGCCACTCAATATTCAGTCCCTCGCTCCTTCGCATTTTTTGATTAGTAGATAAATCTATCTTTCACACCATCCACTATCTCCCAAGACACGTACTAACTGCACACACATCCATCTAGTCTTGCAATCCCTCTTTTAAAACCAAATACGAAAGGTATATAAGAAAACCTACTCCAAAAACCTTATCTAACCAGCCAGCACGATGCCACGCGAACTTAAAATACTCCAGATCACATTACCAACATCTAATAAAGACAATTCGTAGCACACCTCAGCCCCCACCCTACACACCCACCACACAGCACACACGACATAACAGACACACCACACAGCACACACCTAACACTCACCCTCCGGCTGAAAAAGCCGTAAACACAACTTACATGCACAAACTTGCGCATACACCCTCCGTATCACTCCTTCCACAGGATTTTATTGTATAATTATTATTTATGATTTATGTATTCATTTGATTTAGATTCATTACAATGTTTTATATTTCTGTTATTTATTATTTATAAGTATATAAATCTTATTAATTCTTATTATAATTTATTCTCAATATCTTAGTATTAATTAATTATATATATTAATTTGACTATTATTATATATTAATGTAATTGTTATTAATTAAAAATATTCTTAATTTTTTCTCTGCTGAGTCATTTTTAACGGTGATAGTATTATTATTATTATTATTAATTACTTATTCAATTAATTTGACTATTATTAAATTTATATACTTTTCTTATAAGTAAATCTATTATTGATTGAAATTTTATTTTAAATGATATTTCTTGAAGACCTGTACCATTATAAAATCAGAATATGAATAATATTATATTATTGATATTATTATAATTAAATGAATTATTAATATTGAAGTTTCCAACTTTCAATTGGTATACCTATTCGTATGTAGATGCAATTATTAATTGTAAGAATTTGTGTTGATTCACTTTTACTGTAACAGTCTGTTAAGAAGTTCTTTCTTAATGCAAATTAGACTCTTGAATATAAAGCTAGTATAATAAAGGTGTGAAACTCCTCTAGAAAGAGGAGCGGAACTTCTATAGAATTTTCTTTTTGCGATGAAATGCGAGACATCACAAAAACCTAATAACATCAGATTGATAGAAATATATATATACGGTATGCAAAAGAGTTTAAAGGTATATTGTTAATAACTAAATTCATAATATATACTATAATATAAATAATATTAATAAATAATATTATATTATAGTATTGGAATTAAATGATAATTATATTTACCTACACCAATTCTAATATACTTATAAACTATATTAGCGATAGAGTACGACTGTAAAGACTAGGTCATCATATAGTGATATAGTAACAAATATATGACGGATATATAGCATAGTATATAGAAATAATATAGAAGACGTAAAACTTAAAGTAATATTCTATACAACACACACTATCGGAAGTAAAATGATATATTCGACTACAGGCTAATAAGTATATATATAAATATTACCCTAATATATAATATACTTTATTATAGTAGTACTAATTAAAGTTACTTTTGCTATAATTCATATTATACTATATATAATATATATATAAAGAATTTTACTATACTTAATAGAGTAATATATACTTTAAATGGGCATCAATTTTATGATTATACCCGTGTATTGATGCGTGTATAGATTGACTCTAGTTAAAGAGTCTCCTAGGACTTGCGCTTTGTCGTATGCGCTCGATGTAAAAGTACCGTACCCCTTTTCCTAGATTAGGGAGGTCTGCACGCAGTGATGAGGGGGAGGGGGTAATTTTAAAAAAAATCCTAGAGTACTTACCAAGTATTGTCCATGAAGCCGGTCCGCACACACAATGTTGAGTACTTTAGATCTATAAGGATTTCCCCGTTACTATGCGCCGAGACATATTTCACCTACACTACTGTTCACCACGTGATATACATACTCCCCTCAAGTAACCATCGCGAGGCAGCTCACGTACTAGTCCGTTTAAGCAATCGCCACAGCATTATAATTGTGCAGTTCCACCTTCGCACCAATGAATCCCAAATTTTCTATAACTACCTAACCGGCTCGTGCACATACATATGTACTATAGTCCATTAGATAGTATATATTAATATGGTATTATATAGTCGAGGTATATATATATATATTATATTGAGTATTTCTTATAATAGTTATATATAATATACTATACTTGAATAAATGTATATAAATATAGACACTACTATATATGATATCAATACATATATATAAATACATTACTAACAGTGGTGGATTACTGATATTAGCCTTATATATATCAATATAGAAGTATATATATACTTAATATATATCTATATTGCAATTAATTTATATACTATATATAATTCATATGTATAATATTATGCTATAATATAATATATTATACATAATCAATATATTATATAAATTTAATAATAAATAATAATAATATATATTAAATTGCTATTTAAGTATAGTATATATAATATTATATAAGGATAATATATATAGCTAATATATTTGGTATATATATATTATAATAGTATTTATATAAATATATATTACAAAATAAATAATCTAACAATAATATATTATACTTACGCTAACCTGCAATCAAGAGCGACTAGACCTCTAAAAGAGAGATTCAACCTTAAGACTTGTTCGGGAACTTTATCCATAACTAATCTAAATACATGTTTAATATCTTACATTTGACTTTTAAGTAGAGAAAAAATCCTAGAAAAACCCTTTCAAGACCGCATATCAAATGAAAAGAAGTAATATCGAAGTAAGCCTCGACGGCCGTGTCTTTTTTCCTCCCCTACCTTAGTGTTGTAGTATAAACTTTATTCCTGAAAAAGAAAGAAGAAAAATATACTATCCTTTTCTCGAATAAATTCTAGGTATCTAGCACCTTTATATATCCTTTACTTGATGGCATCAATCTCTACTCTTTTACTTCATCATGTATCTTTGGGTACACTTTGGTTTCTATAAAATCTTATTTTTTTCTTCTAAGTTTCTGTTACACTTTCTTGCATTTCCATCCTGTGTTTATTTTATATAAATTAACCATCATAATCATTATCATAATTAATTGTCATCCCCCCTTCATGCGCCTTCTTTTTTTCAATCTACCATCATATCGTAATTTTCTTCTCCATCTCATTTTCTCACAGTCTTTTGCCTCATAATTATAAAGTACCTATTAATTCACGATAAAACTTCATCAATACTAGACCTAACCCGTGCTTCCTGACAACTGCAGCAAAAAATGCTTTTAATCTCGCTTTTTTTCTGCGTTTCAACTTTCATATTCTGCTCCTTTTACCAATATTGTCCATCATCACATAGAGTTCTATAACCCATCTTTTTTTGATTTTATTAATTTCTTTGTTCCGATTTGAAGTATTTCAAATATTTAGTACCAATATTGAAATATACATTAATATTTAAATGTAAATTAGAACTTTTTAAATTCCTATTTTTTTTTTTATTTTAAATTCTTCTGTAAATATTTAGGAATGTCGAATCCACCCTCGTAAATGTGAGAAATGGACTTTTTGTAATCGGTCAGCAGGCCCATGCAATCTTTTAATAAGGTACGTTACTCGGTTTGCATTTACTTCCTCCACAATAAACGGACCCTCTCATCTTCCCCGAAATTTCATAGTAGTGGTCGGGCCCGTTCGAATGATTTTCCGCGCTACTTTTTGGAGCTTTCTATAAGGTTTAAAATTTACACTACCTTCCTTCCTTCCAATATTGAGGAAAGGTATGTGTAGTAGAATGAACCTTCTGCAATAAAAAAAATCAGGAGACATATTTAACGCGCTATGGAAAGTATTATTATATATTAGAACAGATGAAGCCAACTCTTCATCCCACTTGGCCGGTTCCTCTAATACTAAGCATTTAAGTATTTGAATTAAACTACGATTAAATCTCTCACACACTCCATTACTTGAGGGATGAAGTGGCGAGGTACGTATATGTTTAATATTATTTTCCTGTAACACCTGTTGGAACACGTGGGAAGTGAATTCTGTCCCATTATCTGTTAATATTCAATTTGGTACTTTAGGCAGGAATGGTAACACCTGATGTTTAAATTTTTTAGATACAGTTATACTAGACTTATTTACAATTGGAACCACCGCGGCCCATTTGGTAAAATGGTCAATGACAACTAAGCAATATTTATTTCCACTAAAAGTCTTAGGAAATTGAAGAAGATCCATTGCACAGAGATCAAATGGAAAACTAGCAAGGATTTTCAACATTGGAGGAACAACATTGGATGAAAAGGTTTTTTGCATTTGACACACAGAGCAACAACAAACCACGTCCGAAACAACTTGGTTGATTCGAGAATGCCAGAATTATTTGTGGATTAGCTGCATCAACTTATTATGACCAATATGGGCACACGATATATGGAGACTTAAGATCATATGTAATAAAAGATCAAATGAGACCAAATACAGAAGTCTTCCAGATTTATTTCTGTATAACCACACTCCATTTTCCACACATATCTGGGCTCGGTGCATTTGATACTACTTATGAACCATTTTCCAATCAAGATCTTTATCTGTTCTTTCTAATCCTTTCAAGATCAATCTAAGATTTTTATCCTTTTGGTGATCATCAACAATCTCAATATCACTCAATTCATTTTAAACTATAGTCACATTCTCTATGGAAATCATGCGGTTCTGGGAAGAATTTCTTTAAGGTTGTTCGTATCCCCTCTGCGACGATGTATACAGTCTTACCCTCCAAATGTATTAGTTGTTGTCGAGCCATATCCGGGAGATGATTTTCTCTAAGAGCACACGTGCCCATTATCAGTGTTTGATCCTCCATATATTCATGTGGCACAATAAAAAATGCACTTGATTTGGTGGATAATCCGGTTTGAAAGTTCAATTGTATTTTAATGAAATGAGTAATTGATTAGCGTCTTTTATTACCGAATCCGCTTATGGCTCTCACACCAACTTCTGAGGAAGAGTACATAACTTTGTCCTCCCCTAACATAGGTATTGCATCAGAACTAATTAAATTAATACCTGCCCTGCTGTCTAGCAAACAGTCAAAACAGGGGGAATTATGATTATCTATTGTTACACAAACCGTTAAAGGCTCAATATCAGCCTAGCAAAGATTAATTTCTATGACCATATCATCATCTACATTATCAGAAGAATTGCAAAAAAAAAATCAGGATTCTCAACACAACCATTTTCCTCTATGGTTTTATCTATGTCTGAGCCGGATTGTCTTCGTTCTCCACCAAACGACTCATTTTCGTGGAGTACTTGGGTATAAAGCCGAGTCACACGACTCAACAGTTTTTTCGGTTATCCCCAGGCATTGTCCCTCATAATGGGACAGATTACAATAATCACAAGAGCTCAAATACGAACGTGAAGGACGCGGGTTCACACTTCTATGACCACCATCTTCCTCATTATTGTCGGAATTAGTATACGTCTGAGAAGTAATTTTCCTCACTACTCCAGACACAGGCTTCCGACCTCATTCCTTAGGTGGTGACGGTGTCGTGTAATCAACCACCTTTGGTCCATTATTTCGGGAAGATGTCTTATATGGACACTTTATCCCAGAATGTGGACCCTTACAAAAAGGACATATCCTCCACTACGATTAGGAGGTGAAAATAACGAATTATATGAGCGACAATCCGCCCTTTGATGACCTTTCTTTTTACAGTAACTACAAATTCCCAAATATTTGTAGCACTGCTCCATCCGATATCCTACCTTATCACAATAATTACAGATAAGTCTCTCTCTGTCTTCTTTACACTCAAGAGGGTCATCTTTCCTTTCATAGGTATGATTCCGTTCCTTAAAAGGAACATGTTTCTGTGGAGGACTACGTTGATTATCTCGGTAGTAACGACTACCAGATTGTTTATCATTTGAACTGCGATTATTATTATTATTATACTTACGAGAGTTTTTTGTTTTCTGGACTTGTATTATATTCATACCCACGATTTTGTAAGACATCCATCCATTTCGGATTTAATGTATCTATTTGTACCACTGAATCTGTGGTGTCATTCAAAACATCTATGGTTTTGTTATTCTTTTTATTTCGTCTATTGTCTTATGTGGACGTAGAAGAAACTTGCGATATAGAATTTGGATATTCAGTATTATCGTTTTCCAGTGAGTCCTCGTAATCTACTATTTTATACCACGGAATACGACTAAAGTCTAACTGCTGCATTTTTATATACTTCCTTACGCTTTTCTTTATGTATGGTGGTAAACTACATAAGAATGCCGTACGTAAGGAGTCGTGATCTCTCATATCAAGGCCACGATAAGCGTTGTCGGCTAACCTTTCTAGTCTGAGAGCGTACATCCTTATACTTTCTCCACGTTTACGATAAACTGCGTGGTAGGCCTGTATATGATATTCTTCTTTACGTTTTTCTTCATCCTCATACCACCTGATTACTTATGCTGTCTACCCAATAATCTCAACCACTGATGGGAAGCATGGGGGTAATGGAGACTACAGTATGCCTCAAAGTCACCTAAATATATTAATAAGTCCTGTTCTGACTCCTATTTATATTTTCCCGGATCTACTACCTTCAATCTTTGGGAGTTTTTTAATAATTGGGATAACATTGATATGGCTTCAGTTAACATATCCAAATGCTGTCTAATTTGTCGGCCCGTATATAATGGAACATCGTCATTAAGAACCGAGTCTTTAAAACCATTCCGACAATACGTCTGGGACTGAGGCTATAACAGTGGTCTATATGAAGTCTGTGCATCATTGATATTAAGATAATCGGTCTGAATAGGTCTAGTCTGCGGTAAATTATTATTAGTCGATGATGCTATTAAAGGCCTTTGGGACTTGTTATGAAATCC
>JABUQX010032599.1:30000-32500 GCA_015478945.1 Trachelipus rathkii
TCCAAAACTACGATAGGTACAAGAAAACTAATAACATATTTAGAATCAGCGTATGAAATGTGTATGAAAAGAAAGGATTTTTTTTTTTACAAAAGACACCTAGGGTAAACCGCAAGATGAAAGAGTTGATCTCTCGGCCTTCCTGGGGATTTATACGGGACTTTGTCTCTCTGTCCCACCGTCGGCCTGAGCCCCTAAACAAATAAAAAATTCACATTACTGATTCCGAAATATGTTATTAGCATATAAAAAATCCTTTTTTTTCATACAAATTTCATACGCTGATTCCATATATGTTATTAGTTTTCTTGTACCTATCTTAGTTTTGGAGATATAAAAAAAATCATTTTCCATACAAATTTCATACGCTGATTCCATATATGTTTTAGTTTTCTTGTACCTATCTTAGTTTTAGAGATATCATGCGAGTACTTTCTTTTGTTTGGCTATATATATATATATATATATATATATATATATATATATATATAGTATATTTATATATATATATATATATATATATATATATATTATATTTTTACTATAATTCTTGTTATTATATATATATATATATATATATATATGTATATATACTTGTATATATATTATATATATAACTATAAAAACATATTATATATATTATTGTTGGTTATATATATATATATATATATATATATATATATATATATATATATATATATATATATATATATATATATATATATATATATATATATATATATATATATATATTTCTCAGGTTTGGCACAGTGGTTTTATGGCTAGCTTTCAGTTATGGGTTCGGATCTTCGTTCGGCTACGTGAACGAACACAAAAAATTGTCACTAGGAGATTTCCTGCAATATTTACTTATTGCAGTTTACGGCATAGTGTATTACACTATCTCAATATACACACATATCACTACCATCATAGCCAACACATACAACAGAACAATCTATTCACATACAAATCACTCTTCTCATGCTTCTCGCATTGGAAAGGCCGCGCGCCGTATTAGGATGCGAACCCACGCCCGCGGTGGCAAGCACTGACTGCGTTGCGCTGAAGCAGGGCTTGCTATCGGTCCTCAATATCCTTGCACTTAAATAATATGTATCACTTGGTCAGAAACCTTACAAATACTTTCCCTGACCAATATAAGGGATTGAAGGTACTTTCCGATCTCGGGATTGAGGTCATGTAGTGAGAATGAAATATATATATATAAAAAAAAAAAAAAGATATATATATATATATATATATATATATATATATATATATATATATATATATATATATATATATATATATATATATATATATATATATATATATATATATATATATATATATATATTATATATATATATATATATATATATATATATATATATATATATAATGGGCATAGTGTCAGAAGCAAATGGGTGTAAGTGATAAAAAGAACGTTTTGAGAAAAGTCTTGTAAATTTTTGCTTAGAAAAGTATTTGGCAACAAAAATTAAACTAATAGCATCACACGGTACGGACATAAATCAATTAAATGACTCAAATCTCTTTAAGCTCAACTTAATATTTTATGCTTGCTTGTCTTTCAATGCACTTACCTCACAATTTTTAAAATTTTATCACTTACACTCCTTAGCTTCTGACCTCCTCCTCCATCAATGTTCAGTATATAAATTTTTTGTGCAGTAGTCATTATATATATATATATATATATATATATATATATATATATATATATATATATATATATAGTATATATATATATATATATATATATATATATATATATATATATATATATATATATATATATATATAACATCTGCAGTTTCGAAACATTCTCAAAGAAATCGGAATTCACATTCGTATCCGCACCCTGAATTCGAATGAATTAAAATCTTCATCGGCATCAACATTAAAATGCCTTTTATAAGCGTTAAATTACATTTGGCATCTTTGTTAAAGTATGTGGATTTAATATGGAACACTTCTCAACCCATCCGCAATCCAAAAAAAAAGCAACAGGTAACAACGCTAATATAATTATTATAATCCCAAACATTTAAATTTAGTTTTCGTTAATTAATAGTGGAGCCCTTCATAAAATTTTTCTGCGCAAATCTTTTTTTTTTTTTTTTTGTAAAATAAGTCAATATTGCTAAAAAAAGCTACTGATTTTTTTTCTAAACTTACGTATAAAAATATTCAAATATTATTGTGTATAATTAATATAATTTATATTTGAATATATATATATATATATATATATATATATATATATATATATATATATATATATATATATATATATATTATATATATATATATAAAGAGCATAGTTATATATATATATATATATATATATATATATATATATATATATATTGCTTATATATATATATATTATATATATATATATATATATATATATATATATATATGAGGATATAATATTAATAGTGTAATTAATCATATAAGAAAGTTTTTT